>PVJN01004643.1:7542-88497 GCA_004026805.1 Lasiurus borealis | reverse complement strand
GGCGGCCACCACGGGAAAGAGGAGGGGCAGGCTCATCACAGGACACCCCCACCCCATACCACAGTCCGCCCTCCCCCTGCATCAAGGCGCTTGTCATGGGTGTAACCACAGTCCCATGATCCTCCTCCCCCCCATTCCAGTGGGGTCTCCGCTGACAGTCTCGGCATTCTTTCGCTTTTTAAAAAAAAATGCACTTTTCCTCTCCACCTCCCGTTCTGAGGAGGCAGGTGGAGGGAATAAAACCAGTCTCCGCCCGAGTGTGTCGCTTGGATGGTTGCGTCCCCCTCCCTGAATCCAGATCTCGGGTTTGGCCCCTCCTCCACCCCCTCGGTCCGCAACCCGGGGCCCTCCGGAGGCAGCCCTGGGGCTCCTTCTCCGGAGCACTTAGGTTTGCTTTGGGGCCGGGGCTGGGGGTGGCACCTCTCTGTCCTCTGTGCCAGCATCAGGTGGGATATGCACGTAGTAGGAACACAATATCTCCCTTCCTGCTGTCGATGGTGAGTTCCTAGGAGAGTGTTCCAGGACATGGCAGCCCAGACAGAGGTGTATTATTATTATTTTTTAAATTTATTGATTTTTCACAGAGAGGAAGGGAGAGGGATAGAGAGTTAGAAACATCGATGGAGAGAAACATCAGTCTGCCACCTCCTGTACGCCCCCCACTGGGGATGTGCCCACAACCAAGGTACATGCCCTTGACCGGAATCGAACCTGGGACTTTTCAGTCCGCAGGCCGACGCTCTATCCACTGAGCCAAACCAGTTTCGGCTGAGGTTGCTCGCCTGTGAGCAGAGCAAGGTTCCTACCCAGAGCTGCCTCACCGAGCACTGCATTGCGCTCCGCTGTCCCCCTCTGCCGGTCCTGTCACAGTGCCTACTGTGTGTCCACTCGCTCAGGCTGCAGCAGAGACTGGCCGACCACCTCCAGCGGCCAGGCACTGCGCTGCAAGCTGGGAACGCCACTTACCGCGGACACGGCTCTGGGCCTCAAGAAAGCCACTCAGTGAGTGGGCGGAGCTTGGAAAGGGGATGGGGAGGCTGTGAGTGTCCGCAGGGCCAGGGCAGGCTCACTAGCGAGTCTCGGGGTGGGTACCACCCCCTCGGGTCCAGGCAGACAAGGGCCAGCATCAGGGAGGCTTGGACTAACGTGACCTGCCCAGGAAAGACAAGAAGGAACACACCTGTCCAAAGGACTCGAGGTAGTAGCCCAAGTTCATTATCAGCGGTGGACAGCCCTCGGTGACTGAGGCCGTGGTCTGCACAGCGCCCCTGCCCACTGAGTCTGAACCTTTTTTAAAAAATATATATTTTATTGATTTTTCACAGAGAGGAAGGGAGAGGGATAGAGAGTCAGAAACATCGATGAGAGAGAGACATCGATCAACTGCCTCCTGCACACCCCACTGTGGAGATGTGTCCGAAACCAAGGTACATGCCCTTGACTGGAATCAAACCTGGGACCCTTCAGTCCGCAGTCCTACGCTCTATCCACTGAGCCAAACCCGGTCTATGCAAATCTGAACCTTTTAAAGGAGGCCCTGGAATCATATTTGACCAATAGGCTGAGACTTGCTCCTCCCCCCACCAATAAGCAGGGCACCTCATTTGCATCTTTATTGACCAATAAGAGCGGCTCCATCATGACCAATCAGGATGCATAATTCTGACCAATCGGGACAGTGCTAGGTGGACCGAACCCAGGCAGGCACTCCCGGTTCTCAGAGGAGGGCGCCCTCCCTTCCCTCAGAGGTTGCATTTCCTGTTTGCCGAGGGTTTACCTGAGTCAAGCTTCTCCTGTCACCCCCATTCCTGCCCCCCACCCCTAGAGGGGGCTCCTGGTGGCAGGGGGGGGGGCTGCCGTTTAGTTGACGAGCAGTACAGGCCAGGGAGGAGTGTGGCCCTGCACAGCCCAGTGCCAGGCTCCCCAGGATGGCATCCGTCCCATCACCGACGTGGCACGCAGCCCGCGAGGGTAAGTCCCGGTTCGTCCTTGTCCAACCGAGCGGGGCACCGGCGAGGCAGGAGGTGAGGACGCTGGAGCTGCAGCGGGAAGGAGGCCAAGCCAGTGGGGGGCGGGCTGTCTGGCCTGGGACCTGCACTTGGAGCCCTGACCCTGGCGTGCAGCTGGACATTCGGGGACCTGGGCGTCTGGCACCGGGAGAAGGTCCAGAGGAGGGTGGCCGGGCTCCTGCAGGCGTGCCGGGCCAGGGGAGGGAAGGAGGGGGGGGGAAGGGTTTTGCCACTTCATGCCATTCACCGTGTTCTCGGGTGCACTGACTGTCTCCCCGGGAGCCACTGAGTCAGCTGGCGGCTGGGCCCTGGCCCTCACCTGGCAGGGCTGGCCGGGGCAGGTGCCCGCACAGTGCTCACCTCTGAGTCATGGACACCTAGAAAGTTCGCTGGCCTGTGACACCGGACTCCTGTGTTGGGGGCTGGGGAGGGACAGGGCAGGGTCTGCTTCTCCAAGGTTTCTCCCTGGGGAAGGGGTTGGCGGGTCTGATTCACGGGCTACAATGAAAGCAATACCTCCCTCAGGCCTTTTCCTCGGTGCCTCTCCATCCACCCGCTTGCTCAGGATTTGGGGCCCCAGGAGGGCAGGCTGGTGCCGAAAGCCCGCATGGCGCCTTCTTCCTGGTGCACCTCGTGTCCTATGTGCCCGCGGGGAGCCAGGTCCCTCCCAGGCTCTCGAACCTTCCCATCCGCCGCGTCTCCCGATGGAGCCGTGGGCACCGAGACGGCGCTCACCCGATGAGGATGGGGTTCTCCTTTCACCCTCAGCAGCCCTGCCAGTCAGACGCTGCCCTCCGCGTTTTATTATCCACGGGGACTGTGGGCGCAGAGAGGTTAGGAAACTCGCTTCAGTCACCCAGGAAGTAGCAGAGCGAGAACTCGAGCCCCGGCAAGAGCTGCACTCAGAACCAGAGTGCCGTCTGCCAGCGCTCCTCCCCCTTCTACACCCGAGAGAATAGCAGGTGACATCGGAGGCTGGAAGAGAGCTGTGTCTGGGACATGGACCCAGTGCGAGGTCCCCTGTGCCACACCGCCTCCCCTTCACCCTCCAGCCCTGACACCAGCAAGGCAAAGCCTACCCTCTTTCCCCGAAAATAAGACAGTGTCTTATATTAATGTTTGTTCCCAAAGAGGCCTATGTCTTATTTTCAGGGGATGTCTTATTTTTCCATGAAGGAAAAGACGGTACACATTTATTGTTGAACAACAACAAAAAAAAGAAATTTATTTCCTGTAGACCAGCGGTTCTCAACCTTCCTAAGGCCGCAACCCTTTAACACAGTTCCCCACGTGGTGGTGATCCCCAACCATAAAATTATTTTTGTCGCTACTTCATAACTGTCATTTGCTACTGTTATGAATCTTAATGTAAATATCCGTGTTTTCTGATGGTCTTAGGAGACCCTGCTAGCTGTTCTCGACCCACAGGTTGAGAACCGCTGCTGTAGACGGTCCGGTAGTCGCTGTCATCACAAACCAGCTCACGGATGGGCCACAGCGCAGCCGGAGCTGTTCAGGCAGGGCGAGGTCTCTTTAAATCAGGAGTCAGACGCCTGATGGTAGCTTCGGGGGGCCTTATATTCCGGGGAGGCCTTCTGTTCGGGGGAGGCCTTATTTTCGGGGGGATGCCTTCTATGACAGCGAGAGGCAAAACTGGAAGTAGGTCTTATTTTCGGGGGATGTTTTACTTTCGGGGAAACAGGGTAGGAATCGTGTGGCCCTGAGGCAAGAGCAGGTGTGAGCAGGGGCCCAGGACCAGCCCGCAGATGGTCCAGGTCTCCAGGCAGGAGCGGGGGACCTGCCTTGTGGGGCAGGGGAGGAAGCTGGGGCAGTGCTCACTGGCAGGGTCCTTCAGGGACCCAGGCTCTGTCCCCCGGTACCCGACCTGCTGTGTGCGGATCCCCTCCCCACCCAGGCTTCCACCTGACCCCGCCTCTTGGCACCTGTGCGATTCCAAGAGCGGGTCACCTCACCACTGCACAGTGGTAGACGCTGAGGGAATTTCTGCCAGGGAGTGGCAGTTCACGGGAGGGGTCTCTGCATCCACTTGGGGCGGCACCGGGCAGGGTGAGGAGGCTGTGCTCAGCCCAGGCAGGCGGTGGAGGGTGGAGGGTGGAGGGCGGGCTCAGTGCCCGGGGAGGAGAGGGTAGTCCTCCACGTGGCCATGCACAGCCGGTCCCTGCGGCCTCCCCGGCGCCTGAGTGCTGCATTTTGGAGGAGACAGTGACTCATTTTTATCCTCTGCATCCACGGGGCCAATTTAGCAAATTAATTTTTCTTGTCATAAGTATTCAGAGTTTATTAGCTGTTGTCACTGATGGTTTTCTCCTTGCTCTTTGGCTCCACCTTTCACGGCGAGAGAAAAAGGACCGATTTCAAGTCCATCCTGCCCTCCCTCCACCCCCTCCCACCCCCGACTTCCCATTAACATTTCTGCACGAGCCGTTTGGGTATTTCCTGGCTTTGGAAGAAATCCAGGTTCATCAGCCCCTCCCAGGGGTTATAGGTTGTAGCGGGAAGAATTTGGGAAGGAAAAAATCAAGGGTGTTCCTTTCGAGTCAGCTCGGCACGGTGAGGACACCCCTGGACAGGATTTGAAAAATTGTGATCTCTCCCTGCCAGGTACGGCTTCAGGGTTTGTGGGAGACAACGGTGGTTAGACCTTCTGGGGGCCTAGGAGTCACGGAGAGTTGGCCATATTCACTGTCACAGACCAGAGCAAAGGAGGTCTGTGTAGACCAGTGGTTCTCAACCTTCCTAAGGCCGCGACCCTTGCATACAGTTCCTCATGGGGTGGTGACCCCCAACCATGAAATGTTGCTGCTGTTATGCATCGTGATGTAAATACCTGCATTTTCTGCTGGTTTTAGGCGACCCCTGTGAAAGGGTTGTTCGACCCCCAAAGGGTCGCGACCCACAGGTTGAGAACCACTGTCCCAGGAGGTGAGAACGGGCGCGGTGGCCACCATGCACCAGCAGGGGGAGCTAGGCGCCTCCTGGTGACCCAGCCGCTGACCTGGGCCTGGTGCAGGCTGGCCATGGTGCAGAGGCCCTGCTGGCTGCCCCGGGGAGCAGAGGGCTGACCCCTCGCTGCTCCTGTGGCAGGCGCAGTGCCCCCGGCAGCCGGGATGGTGGCAGAACACAGGCTTTGAACCTGGGAGAACCCGTGGTGGTGTCCGCTGGCCTGGGCTCTGTGGGCCTCGTGCCCTGGGACACACCGCTTTCTCTTTCTGGGCCTCAGTGCCCTCTATCTGATAACTGGGGGGAGGAGACGCACATCCGCGGCTGTTGTGTGGATCAGGGATGGGGAACCCCTTTTCTGCCCAGGGCCTTTTGGGTGTTTATAACGTCATTCACAGGCCATACAGAATTGTCAGCTTAAAAACGCACTGCTGGATTTGCTCCAACGTGTAATGAACTCACCCCTAAGGCCGCGGCAGGGCCAGACCCCATGATTTTGCCGGCTTCAGGTAGCTTCTGCGTCTCGTGGCTGGCCGTTCCTCCTCACTGGAGGGGAAGGAGAGGTCTGTCACAGGCCAGCGCCCCCTGACTGGGCAGGTGCTCACCCTGCTAGATGCAGGGAGCATCGCTGGGGGGCCAGGAGCCTCCGGCCCTCGCCCCATCTCTGTCACCACTGAGCAGCCTGGGAGGCCTTCCCTGCTGTCCGGGCCTCCGTTTTCTTTTTCTTTTTTAAATATACTTTATTGATTTTTTACAGAGAGGAAGGGAGAGGGACAGAGAGCTAGAAACACCGATGAGAGAGAGACATCGATCAGCCGCCTCCTGCACAACCCTTCCTGGGGATGTGCCCGCCACCAAGGTACATGCCCTTGACCGGAATCGAACCTGGGACCCTTCAGTCCGCAGGCCGACGCTCCATCCACTGAGCCACACAGGTTTCAGCAGGACCTCGGTTTTCTTGTGCAATGAACGGCGAGGAGGTGGGGCCTGGGGCACCTCCGGGCGCCCCCTCCCCCTGGGGAAGGCAGGCGTCGGCATGAGGTGGAGGAGCCTGGCACCCCCTGGCATCAGGTGGTGGTGGAGAGAGGCCCTGGGCACGGCTCCGGGCTCTGTGGTCTCGGGCAGTGGCTCACCCTCTGAGCTTCATGTGGCTCCTCTGTAAGTGGGGGTGTCCTCACCCTCCTGCAGGGGGCGGCTGTCCTCTGGCCTCCTCGGCACACAGTGTGTCCTCCACTCTGAGCCGCAGGGTAGTATTTTGGGGGGGTCCCTGAGGGAGCCACGGCCTGGGCCGTGCTGGGGGAGTTGAAACGTGTTTCTTGGTGAGAGCAGATCGGTCCTGTGGGCTCTCCCCGGCTCTCCAGCTCCGCCATGGCCGCCTGAGAGCCGCCCCAGATAATCCGTGACGAGCGAGTGCAGGTGTGCCCCGACCCCCTCCCTGTCAGAGCAGGGGCAGCCCGGGGGGCACTCAGGCCGTGTCCCCAAGCCCTGGGGTAAGGCTGGTCCGCAGGGTGGGGAGCATGACCTGCTCAGGCCTCTGTGTTCCGTCTGACACCCCGAAACCAAGCCTTTTCACCCCACAATGAAGTCACGTGTCTGCAGAGACCGGGCCGTGTTAGAGGAGGACTCGCTGGGGCTCTGCTTGAAGATGACTGACAGCCGGATGGAGAGGGGTGGGAGGGAGGGAAGGACCCAGTCACTGGCTCCCCCGGGCCTGGATCTCCTGCTCCGGGTCAGGGATCTGGGTGAGGAGAATCCCTGTCACCCGGGGACCCCGTCCTGTTCTGAGAGGGAAGCACCCAGTCAGACCAGCTCTGTGGCTCCTAAGGCCTGGCTGCCCGGACAGTGAGACAGGGCTGTGGAGGGAGCACACTTTCATTAAATCGGCGGCGAGGAGAAGGAGGGAGGGACTGGAAGCAGAGCTGATGCGCGGAGGGGAGCCAGCGCTCTCTGAGGATTAATTAAGATGCCGCAGGCCTCCCTGCTCCCCACGAGGGCACCTGGGACACCAGAGGGCTGACCCTGGGGAACAGTTCGCCGACCCATGGGGCCTCGCTCTGCCGCTGCCCCTCCCCCGGCCTCCCCTCCCTTCCCCTCCCCTCCTTCCCCCACCTCTAGTTCAGGCCCTGCCAGCAGCCGCCGGTGCCCACAGGAAGGGCCGGCTTAATTAAGTGGATGATCCTTCTGGAACTGCAAAAGCAATTAATGTTTTCTGCCTGGATCGGGGTGGGGGAAGGGATGCCTGGGGGTGTGGCCAGCACACCCCACCAGGAACTGGGGGGACGCAGGAAAGTCACCCCCCTGAGCCCGGCCCAGGGCCACTTGCCAGCCTGGGACACCTCCAAAGGCCAGCCACAGAGCGGGACACCGGATAGGTTGTGCAGGGCAGGGGCCTGCGGGGACTGAGCTCGTGTCCCGAGGACAGAGGCAGGGGGAA
Source organism: Lasiurus borealis (assembly GCA_004026805.1). Lineage (NCBI taxonomy): Eukaryota > Metazoa > Chordata > Mammalia > Chiroptera > Vespertilionidae > Lasiurus > Lasiurus borealis. Next base: position 81,093 of record PVJN01004643.1, on the reverse strand, counting down.
GCTAGAGGCAGGGAGAGGGAGCGGTCACCACCTGTGACCAGTCTGGTTTGAGGCAGGGGGAGGAGAGGCAGTGAGAGGGAGGGGTCACCACCTGTGACCAGTCTGGTTTGGGAGGAGAGGCCTGAGGGAGAATGTCAGCATCTGTCAGGGGCTGGTCAGTGCTTCTGGTCCCAAGCGGAGGAAGGGACGGGCAGCAGAGAGAGGGACGGGCTGTCCTCCAAAGGGCCCAGAGAAGGAGCAGGTGCAAGGGTTGGGGGGTGCGGAGGCTGGCTCCAGCTCTGCCTTTCGCTGCAGGTGAATTATTAATGGTGGTGCATACACACATACACACACGCACACTTACACACATGTGCACACACACACGCACGCATGCTTGGCTGAGTTGTGTGCCATCGTCCGTGCCTGCCCGTGTTGGACGACAGTGTCACTTGACCGGGGAGAGGGCGCCACTGAGATGGCAGTCCCTCTGCCTGGACGTTTGTGAGGAGTACGGGACCGTCCTGGCTTCTCACCCCTCCTGGAGCTCCGATGTCCCGGCTGGCCCGCACCCGCCCCTCCCCTCGCTCCCATTCTCCTCTCTCCCCCAGCCGTTCTGCTCGCCGCCGAGGGAGAGGTCCCGCCCCTCACTGTCCGGGCACCCGTCCCCCGCATCCCCAGCTGCTCGTGGCTGGGGCTCTCCGAGCCTGGGACCCGCAGCCGCATTGCCCGCTCTGCCAGGAACCGGTGGGCCAGGTGCCTCTGTGGGTGCATCCAGGGGAAGAGACAGACAAACAGACAGGAGGGTCTTTTCCAGCACAGCCAGGAATAAGCAGGTGGATGACAAGGGGTGGAGGTGCACACGGTCCTGGAGGCAGGTGTTCCAGAAGGTTCTCCAGCATTTACCGCCGTCTCCTTTCCGTGTCTGGGACATTCTGCACTCTTCCACGCGGCCGGAACTCCCTCTGCCTGCAGTGCCCCCTCCTCCTCCTCTTTGCAGGACGACTTCCTCTCGTCCTCGGGGGTCGGCTCAGATGCCCCCCTGAGAGCCAGCCTGACCACCAGCAGCGCCCCTCCAGGCTGGTTAATGCCAGCACACAGCAGCTTACTCTCCGTCCTGCGCTGTTGACGCTGCGCCTGTCCTCCATGGCACGCGAGCTTTGGGGGAGGGAGGGACGTGGTGTAGGTCCCCTCTGCGTCACCCACAGCCCCTGGCCCTGCCCGGCATGCTGGTCCTTCAGGTGACGGGTGAGTGTGTGAGTGAGGGAGCCCTCAGGAGCCAAGCGAGGCACGGGAGGCCGGTGCCCCCTCTCTCAGGGTGAGGCTAGACAGGGTGGATGACGTATGGGCACTGGGCAGGCGACCTGACCCTGTCCGCACACCAGCCCACACCCGGCCCGGGACCTCCTAGGACAGTGGTTCTCAACCTTCCTAAGGCTGCAACCCTTGCATACAGTTCCTCATGGGGTGGTGACCCCCAACCATGAAATGTTGCTGCTGTGATGCATCGTGATGTCAATATCTGCATTTTCCGATGGTCTTAGGCGACCCCCATGAAAGGGTCGTTCGGCCTCCCCCCTAAGGGGTCGCGACCCACAGGTTGAGAACTGCTGTCCTAGGAGTTCCCTACAGCCTGTCCCCCTGAAACGGGCCAGCACACCAGCCCGCTTCCTCTTTTGAAAAGCAGAGGTGTTTCTGTGCAAAGCCACTTCCCGCGGCGGCACCTGGCAATACATCTCCTCATTCCCGGTGCGCGGACGCCCTCCAGGAGCCAGAATCGATAGGTGTCGCCCTCCATCCGAGCCTGGCCTCGGGGTCGACACCCGTGGATGGAGGGCCTGCACCTTTGCTCGGGGCGGGCGGTGGAAGGGCTCCTGGCAGCCCCAGTGGCCCAGGCCGGCTCCCTCTCAGTGCCCACAGCTCTCAGGGTGGAGGGACCTGCAGCAGAGCCCTCCTGTGACAAGGGGTGGGTGCACACTGTCTTGGAGACAGGTGTTCCAGAAGGTTCTCAAGCATTTACCACGGTCTCCTTTCTGCGGCCCGGCACCACCTCGCCCTCCAGAGCCGGGTCAGCGCTACCTCCCGTGTGAGCCTTCCTGGAGCGCCCACTTGGAATCGGCTGATCCTGTGTGTTGTCCTGGGAATGTGTCGGTTTTTAAAAAATGTTTCTTTATTGATCCAGAGAGGAGGGGAGAGAGAGAAAGAGAGAGAGAGAGAGAGAGAGAGAGATCAATGATTGGCTGCCTCCTGCGCGTCCCCACCTGGGGATCGAGTCCGAAACCCAAGCATGTGCCCTTGACCGGAATCAAACCTGGGACCCTTCCGTCCGCAGGCCGACGCTCTATCCACTGAGCCACACCGGTTTCGGCAGCTGTTGTGATATCTTGTGGTAGCAGCTGAACTCACACAGATACCGAGGGGGAGGCGTGTCCCGGCCCCAGGAGTGAGCTCCATGCGTGATCTCCCCCATGTCGTCCTCCTCAGAGAGGGCGTGAAGGGCCTCCGGGGTGTTGTCGCTCACCAGCGAGGTGACTGCGGGGTTCATCTTGCCTCAGATTCCTCTGTGCAGTGTGTAATAATTCCTTTTCTTTCTCTCTCCTTCGATACGTGAGCACGAGGGGGTCCTCTCGGGAGGTGGGCGGGAGGCTGTCGGGGAAGCAGGTCTCCCCAAAGCACCAGCCTCTCTGCCGCAGCTGTTCCTGCGGATCCCTAAGCACCTCTGCTCCTCGCGGAAAAGCCTGTCTGGAGCCATTTCAATGACATCCCGGGGCCGTGAAATTACCCGTCCTGTTGTAATGCGGCTCAGGGAACCCCGACCGATCGCCGGGAGTGTCCCAGCCACATGTGTGTGCTTCGTGGTCATGAAGACAAACATCAATCAATGGCGCGTGGAAACCGGTGGTGTGGCTCAGTGGATAGAGCGTTGCATGGCCCGTGTGGGAGCGATCACCACACCTCCTGTGACCCAGTCTGCGTTATCACCCTCACCCCCACCCAGCAGGGGCCCGTCCAGGAAGGATCGGGGCAAAGGCTGTCCTGGGTGATGGTGTCAGACAAAGATACAGGGCCTGGCGCGCTGTCTGACCCAGAGGAGGCGGTGAGGCGGTGATCAGCACATGGAATCTGCTGTTACTGTTGTGTCAACTGCCTCTGCTTTTTTTAAAATATATTTTTATTGATTTTTACAGAGAGGAAGGGAGGAAGGGAGAGAGATAGAAAGTCAGAAACATCTATGAGAGATAGAGACATCGATCAGCCGCCTCCTGCACGCCTCATAGTGGAGATGTGCCTGCAAGCAAGATACATGCCCCCGACCGGAATCGAACCTGGCACCTTTCAGTCTGCAGGCCAACGCTCTATCCACTGAGCCAAACCGGTCTCAGCTCTGCCTTTGCTTTTGTCCTGCTGGTTTCTTGGCCACTGAGAGGGTGTGAGGCAAGCTGCGATTCAGCACCGCGGACAGCTCCCCACCCCACAGGGCAGCCAATGCTCCCCACCACCCACCAGCCAGGGTCTTACCCAAAGGAACCACCCCTTGTGTAGACCACCTGCTGCCCCCGCAGGCCTGGGCTCTTTCTGAGCTGGGGCCCCGCGTCCACTCTGCCTGCCAACACGACACGCTGGACCGCTGGGCCCTGTCTTGATCCTTCGTCCCACCCACTCCCGTCAACAAGGTCCCCGCATGCCTCGGAGCCAGCAGCGAGTGCCCGAGCGATCTCCTGGAGGAGACCCAGCTGCTCGCGAGCACGCTTGCCGCTTTAATTGGGCTGCTGTTAACCAGCTCCGGAACCCCGGGTTCGATTTCCGTCTCTGGGATGATGGAGAGAGCACCATAAAGCTGTGCATTGCCACGGGGCAGGGTCACGTCCCCGCCAACATCCGTCTGCTTCCTCGGAAAGACTAACTCTCCCCACCTTGCACCGGAGTGTGCCAGGCAGACAATAAAAAGAGATTGCCCTGGGTTCATTGTGTTTTTGTGTGTTTGTTTTTTTTCATGGCAAACAGGTTTTTTTCTTTCTTTTTTTCCAACTAGTTCTTGGCAGCATACTCAAGTCACTGTTTGACCTTCCTTTCATTTCCTGCCCATAAAAAAATTAACAGGCTGTAATTTTGAGCGATGGCTTTCGGAAGGAGGGGAGAGTGTGTGCCCGGTGCCTGAGGTTTCGCAAAGAAAATCTCACGCGAATTCTCTCATTTGACACAAGCCGGGGAAGCAATGCACAGGGGCTGTTACTGGTCCCATTTTGCAGGCGAGGAACCTGCAGCTTAAGAAAGTCCGTGCAGACGGGAGGGTAAACTGATGAAATAAGCATTCATTGGACATCCACTTTCCTGCCCTGGGCAGTGAGAAGAGGACAAGTAGAATAAAAGAAAGGATCACTGGGGATTTCTCTAGGGTGTCTTTTTTCTTTTTGTGTGTGTGTGTGTGTATAAAGAGGTTTGATCCGGGTAGTTTACCTCATTAGAGTGTCTGTTACACTTATTAAGGTCACCCAGAGGGGCCCAAGGTGGGATCAGCCACATGCAAAGTGAAGTCATTGAAGCTTTCAAAGGTGTTTTTTGTTGTTGTTTAAAATATATTTTATTAATTTTTCACAGAGAGGAAGGAATAGGGATAGAGAGTTAGAAATATCTATGAGAGAGAGACATCGATCAGCTGCCTCCTGCACACCCCCTACTGGGGATGTGCCCAAAACCAAGGTACATGCCCTTGACCGGAATCGAGTCTGGGACCCTTCAGTCCACAGGCTGACGCTCTATCCATTGAGCCACACCTGTATTGGCTGGACCTCGGTTTTCTTGTGCAATCAGCGGCGAGAAGGTGGGGCCTGGGGCACCTCCGGGTCCTCTCTCCCCCTGGGGGAAGGCAGGCATCGGTGTGATGTGGAGGAGCCTGACACCCCCTGGCATCAGGTGGTGGTGGAGAGAGGCCCTGGGCACGGCTCCCGGCTCTGTGGTCTCGGGCAGTGGCTCACCCTCTGAGCTTCACGTGGCTCCTCTGTCAGTGGGGGCGTCCTCGGCACACAACCAAGGTACATGCCCTTGACCAGAATTGAACCCGAAGGGGGATGCTCTATCCACTAAGCCAAACGAGTTTTGGCTTTTTTTTTTGGTTTGTGTGTTTGTATGTTTTTTCCCCCCTCGAATTCCTCTGCTAGTCGTGAGTCAGAACAGGCTTGTTCCCAGGCTGGTCCCCAATGAGCCTGATGGTTGAGTCAGTGGTTGCAGCGTGGGGACAGGTGCCGTTTGGGGGCAGGGTGCTCGGTAGTTAGGTAGGTACATCGGGCGGCTCCTGCGGGGTGGATGTAACTCCAGCCGGGACTGCACCAGGCGAGTGTGGCTCTGCTCCGTCCCTGCAGGCCCATCACTGTGCCACCTCCCTGTGCGTGACCTCTGTTCTCTCTTCCACAGCCTCCAGCCCTGCCCCGGCTCCGAGACTCTCCCGGTGACCACCCAGCAGCATAGCAACCCACAGGCCAGGCACAGGCCGAGCTCAAGGTCCCCAGCAGAAATCCCAGGAGGGACTTGACCGAGCAGCTGGCGGATGACCTCGAAGCAGGTCATCGAGAGGCGACTGCAAGGCTGGACTCGGGCCGGCCGAGGCTCCCTGCTCTGCCGGTGCTCCCACGGCGGGCGCCGGTTCCGAGGACGCAGCCCCGAGAGGAAGGTGGCCGCCAGCAAACCCCGGCCAGGCCTCTGCAGGAATATGGGCGATTCTGGCCGAGATCGGGGCGACCCACTGCTCTTCGGGACCAAGACCAGCCTCACCCGTAAGTGTCCCGCTGGTGAAACGGTCACCGCTCTTCCTGCGGTCTCTCCTCTCCTCTGCGTGTGGGGCCAGCTTTGGAACCCGCAGGTTTGAATCCTGGGCTCAAACCGGAGCCATCCGTGTTGTTGGGGGGGCGGAGTTTCCCAGGGGTCAGGCCAGGAGGCGTGCCAATCTCCAGGGACCCCTGTGTGGTCAGCCCCAAGGGAGCCCCAAGGGCTGGGGGCGGGGGAGAAACAGAGTGAAACCGCAGTGCACTGTGGGTCTCTCCTGCCCTGGAGCGTCGTACCGGGCACAGGCGTGGCACACGGCAGGGCCGTGATCTCGATGCCGCTGGCCGGCTCAGGGCGGCGCCGACATGACAGGGTCCAATGCCGGGCTCACCAAGCGGGTCCCCGTTTTCAGCGGGCGGCTCTCAGGATGGAGTCCGGCTCTCGGGTCAGAGCCGACAGGCCGTCTGTTTGTAGTGGAGGAGCCGGAGCGTCCAGAGGCTCGCGGCGGCGGGCAGTCTGTACCGCCATTCCCGTCAGCCGCACGAAGCCGGGAACTCGGCATCGGCATTTGGTCACCTGTCTTGTCAGTTTCTAGGCGGGTGACCCCCGCCCCCCACCAACCGATCTCTCCCGGCGCCTTCTCTCCTTAAATTCAGGTTGTTTCCTTGGACGAGGCTGTGCCAGGAGCATGAATATTGTTGTTTGCCGACTTGCGGGAAAATGGTTTTCGTGCTGTGATGGGAAATTGGCTTTTCAAATCTGGTGACCGGCCGGCTCGGCGTGCCTCCCCCTCCCCCTCCCTCCTGTGCTGGAGGCGTGGAGGAGGGGGGGACGTGGCCCCGAGGATCACGTGGCTCGCTCGGCAAGGAGGGGGCTCTGAGAGGGCGCTGGCAGAATCGTTCCAGAAGATGCCCCAAACACTTTCTGCTTTAAACACGAGTCGTAGAGGCTCTCGGCTGTTTATTCGCTGCGTTGGTGGTGGTGGTGGGGGCAGGGGAGGGAGAGAAATCCCCTCTTCCCGTTCGTCTCGGCGTTTCTTGGTGACACACTCTGCACCCCCCGCCGTCCCGGGACGATCCGTGTGGCGTTCCTTTCGCACGGGCCTGGACTACAAACTCCAGAGCACTCCCCGTTCAGCAGGAAACTCTGCACTGCAGTGTGAGCCTGGGTAGGAGCCACGTGCAGAAGACCCGGTTTATGGGGACGATGAATGTGGCACGTTCCTTTCGGCTACTGCGGCAGGAGGAAGGCAGGACCAGGAGGCCTGGTGGAAGGCCCCATGGGAGCCGGGGAAGGCGGTGGCCCTGGGTTTGGGGCGACAGCAGTGGAGGCGGTGGGGGGGGGGGTCAGGGGGCATGGTTCTGGTGGGAGTTGCATTTTGCAGGTGGAGCCTGCACGGTTCGCCGATGGATGGTGCATGGAGCGTGGGGAGGAGGGGTTAGAGAGGACGCGGAGATGATGTTTGTCTTCATGGATGGGGGTACCACCTGCTTGGGGGGAACCTGGGAGGGGGACAGTTGTTTTGGGCCTGTTACGTTTATCTATATTAGACATTGGTTGGATATACAGTGGTACCTCGAGATACGAGTTTAATTCATTCTGTAACCTTGAGGCGTGGGAAAACTGAGACGCTTGAGTTTTCGTAAACTGGTGGGTCATATGTAGCCGGCCGATCCGAGGGATTACTCCTATCTCAAATGTTGCTCATATTTCAAAGCAAACATCGCTCGCTCGATGGCTCGTATCTCAAAAATATCATCTGTTAGGGCACTCGTATCTCGAGGTCCCACTGTACTGTGAAGGGTTTGGGGAGATGAGTGGGTGACAGACAAACAATTTGGGAATTGTGTTTAAAACTCTGGGCCTGGGGGGAATCACCCTGGAAGAGAGTGGGGAGAGCAGAGAGGAGCTATGAGGCCGGGGACCCAGGTTCCCCAGCATTTCAAGGTTCGGGAGGTTCGGGGGGAGCCCGCTGAGGAGGCTGAGCAGGCCGGGACGGTGCCTCAGAGAGGGATGGGAGAGGCAGAGGCCGCTGAAGGAAGCCGCTGGCGCGAGGAGTGGCCCCGGGTTCCAGGAGCTGCTGCCTAACCCGGTGGGACCCTGGCTCAACCTGGCAGGGACAGGGCGGTGGGCAGATTCTCCCGTCCTGCCCGGCGCCTCTGGAGCTTCCGAAGGGGAGTCTGCACCCCCGGAGCTGGGCCGCAGGTTCGAGCCGTGAGCACATTTTCCGGGCAAGTTGGAGGGAAGCCGGCCCATCGGAGCCGGGGGACGTGCTTTGCTGGCCCTCGGCTAAACGGACTCGCTGTCTAAAGGGAAATCTCCGATTTCTCCGCCTTTTGGCCGCGTGGCCGTGGATGCGGCCTCGGCGAGAACGGGCGTTGGCCAGGGCGCCTCTGGCTGCTGACTTGTCAGAACCGCGGGAAGGGGACATGGTTCCTGTTTGCCAAACTGCTGTTCTTCATTTTCACACACACACACACACACGCCTTCCACCACTGGTCCCCGCATCTTTCTGCGGCTCCAACGTCTTCTCCTCCGGCGTAAACCAGGCTCCCCGGCCACATGCCAGATGCATTCCGCACCCTCTCCATCTGCCTAGGCGGTTTTCCGGGGGTGCGCACAGCAGGGCCTCCATACGTGGGCTGTCGGAGCTGCCGGCCTGCTGTCGGGGACGGGCTGATGGATGGGCCTCAGCGGCACAGCTCTGAGTGTGCGGCCACACGGTCCCTGCCACGCCTGATGGTTCAGAAGGAGGGTGCCACATCCACTTTCTTCCGCGGCACCCAGAGGTGGGCACGGCAGCCAGGCCTGGCGCCTGGCTCAGCCTGGCACCTCCACAAGCTTTCTCCAAAGAACTCCGGGGGTGCCCCTGGGCACACAGGGCCAGCCAGTACCTCGGCCACCCTGCCTATGACGTCTCTTCCACATAGTTGGTGAATTCTGCATCTCATGAAGGCTCTGAGGATTCTGGTTTTTATCCAAGGGCCCATTATTTTTTCAAAAACATTTCTTTGCTTGACTTGTGCACCTTTTCTCCACCTTCTGGATCCTTCTTACACCCATGATGCGGTCCCCCAAGTCTCTGAGGGGGTCCCTGCTGTGGGCCCACGTCTCCTCAGCCCCGGTTCCCAGCCAGGGCGTTCCGCGGCTGGGGCAGGCATGAGGCTCACTGGGCACGCCTGCCCTCAGGAGGCCAGTCTGGGCCTCTGTCGCCGAGGGGACAGCGTGGGGCAGAGGCTGACGCAGGCTCCCCCCCCCCCCACTCCCAATTCCGGTCTGTCTCTGCGAGTGCTTAGTGCCCGGCTAGAGCCCCAGAAATGATGCCGGCCGCAGCCGAGGTCACATTCCCGAGACCAGGGGGTCTGTCACGCACTGTCCTTGCATTCCTGCCGCATTCCCTGCAGAGGCAGGCAGGTGACCTTCACAGCCCCCCTAACTGTCACCATCCTTCCGCACCCCCCTCCTCGGGAACAGATGCCCTCTCCTCAGGGTTTCACATCCTCCGGTAAAGAAAACACACTGTCCAGTGTCCCCTGAAAGCAGTGATGTTAGCCAAAACCGGTGTGGCTCAGTGGATAGAGCGTCGGCCTGCGGGACTGAAAGGTCCCAGGTTCGATTCTGGTCATGGGCATGTACCTTGATGGCGGGCATATCCCCAGTAGGAGGCGTGCAAGAGGCAGCTGATTGATGTCTCTCTCTCATATCGATGTTTCTAACTCTCTATCTGTCTCCCTTCCTCTCTGTGAAAAAATCAATAAAATATATAAAAAAATAGATAAATAAAATGAGTTTTATTGCAGTTAGTTAGCAGGTCTGGCCACAGTGGAAGCTGCCGCTGGAGGCTTTTGCCCAATCGCAGGGAAACAGCAGCCTGCTGGGGAGCCAGACTGTGAGGTGCTCCTCCCTGCTCCTCCCCACTCCTCCCTGCCTGTGGGCCCCTCGGAGGAAGGGCCTGGCTCAGAGCTGGGGGGGAGGACCGGGCGCTGAGCACGTGGCCTCGGGAAAGCCTTCCGCAGACAGGCAGTGGGGAAACGTTTGCGTCCTCCCGCCGAGCTGTTTGAACAAAGACTCGGAACGGCAAACACATGTAAATGAGTCCGGGGGACTTTAAAAACAGCCTCTGACCTTTGAAAACGGTGTTCCAGGTGGACTAGCCTCGGAGGAAAGGGGGGCCTGTCTCCTCTCTGCAAACAGCCGCAGACAGGACTAGGGGGTGCGGGAGGGAGCGGGTACAGTGAACTCCAGACGGGGCGGGGGGGGTGATGAGGACCTAGACGGGCCGCTCACCTCCGCTCTCAGCCCGGGCTGCCTGCAGCCTGAGGCCTGGCTGCCTGCTCTCAGTGGGGGGCGCAGTGGGGGGCCTCAAGGCGAGAGGCAGGAGGTGTCAGGGTCCCGGAGAGCAGAGGGCGCAGGTACCCAGAGGGACGACGCTGGAGGAGGAGGAGGCTGGAGGGCAGTGGATCAGGCTGGCTGGACTGCATCCCATCACTCACTCAGCCGCCCCCATGCCTGTGCCGAGCTGCTGGGCAGGAGAGCAGGGTCCCCCTCACCCTGGGCCTGGTCCAGAGGATAAGCCCTATGTGCCAAGGAAAGGAAGAGGAGGAGGGGGAGAAGAATAAAGAGTTAGAAACATCGATGAGAGAGAAACATCCATCAGCTGCCTCCTGCACGCTCCCTACTGGGGATGTGCCCGCCACCAAGGTGCATGCCCTTGACTGGAATCAAACCTGGGACCCTTCAATCTGCAGGCCGACGCTCTATCCACTGAACAGCACTGGTCATGGTAGCACGTGTTTTTTTGTACAGACCTGGACCAGCCAATGGTGGGCGGGATGGTGAGGCCGCCCAATGGATGGGGTCTAATGTGCCTGTATCCGCTGTGCCTGGAAGACAGTGTGGGGGACGGACTTGCTAAGAAGCCAGGGGCCCTCTGCTCCCCAGGCAGCCCGCAGTCCCCCTATTCCAGTAGTTCTCAACCTTCCTCAGGCCGCGACCCTTGCAGACAGCTCCTCATGGGGTGGTGACCCCCAACCATGAAATGTTGCTGCTGTGATGCATCGTGATGTCAATATCTGCATTTTCCGATGGTCTTAGGCGACCCCTGCATGTATATGTCCAGTGTGCATATCTGCATTGCGCATGTGCATACATATCTGTGCATGAGTGCATGTCCCTGCATGCACTTGTGTGTGCGTGCATGTCAGTGAATGTGTGCATGTATATGTCTAGTGTGCATGTCCGTGTTTGTGCGTGTGCATACCTGTCTGTGCATGAGTGCATGTCCCTGCATGCACTGAATGTGTGTATGTATATGACTAGTGTGCATGCCCGTATTTGTGCATGTGCATACATGTCTGTGCACGACTGTGTGTCCCTGCATGCACTTGTGTGTGCATGTCAGTGAATGTGTGTATGTATATGTCTAATGTGCATGTCCGTATTTGCGCATGCGCATACATGTCTGTGCATGAGTGTATGTCCCTGCATGCACCTGTGTGTGTGCATGTCAGTGAATGTGTGCATGTATATGTCTAGTGTGCATGTCCGTATTTGTGCATGTGCATACATGTCTGTGCACGACTGTATGTCCATGTGAGTACTTGTGTGTGCCTGTTGGTGTGTTTTCCCAAGTGCACGTGTGTGTGCATGCGTGGAGTTCGGGGCAGGGGAACAGGACATGCTTAAGCAAACTCTGGTCGGTCTGCTGCAGGCCCTCTTCCCCGCAGCGGCTGGCTCTTTGATTATGTAATTACCCGGGATGGCAGGGGAGGGAGAAGGGGGTCGTTTGGTCTCCGTTTTGCCTGAAGGAAGGCAAAGCCCCGCTGTCCTGAATGATTTATCTGTAATTATTTAATCACACACACACACACGTAACGGCCATTCCAGCGGGGCCCGGTCTCAGTTTTGGCTGAGACATCAAAAGCTCGTGCAATCAGTGCCAAGCACCCCCCCGGCACGGCACGCGGGGTCACAGGGGCCCGCGGGGAGGCCGGCATCCGCTCCATCACCCCTGGCAACCGCACTGCGGCTCCGTGGACGGGGGAGAGTGGCTGGGAAGGCGGGTTTCTGGGAGGTCAGGAGGACCAGGGCCGTGCATGTAACACAGCTAACTGTCAGAGCTATAAACCCACTGACGGACCTCATGCCGACCCACGCGTCTGCTTTTGGGCCCCAAGAGTGACTGATTTCTACTGTCGTCATTTAAAACAGTGGTTCTCAACCTTCCTAAGGCCGAGACCCTTGCATACAGTTCCTCATGGGGTGGTGACCCCCAACCATGAAATGTTGCTACTGTGATGCATCGTGATGTAAATATCTGCATTTTCCGATAGTCTTAGGCGACCCCTGTGAAAAGGTTGTTCAACCCCCAAAAGGGGTCACGACCCCCAGGTTGAGAACCACTGATTAAAACATTGGGGAGCTTATATAAAAAAAATAAACTGATTTTTCTTAAGGAAGCGAAAGAGACGGCTGAGGGGGTGGTGGTATGGATCAGAAAGTACATTCCTGGTGGGAGTTTATTAACGACGGAGGCGGAAAAGACATGGAAGGCTCTTCACGGAGTTTTTGAGAAACGTACTATTTTTTATTGATCTCAGAGAGGAAGAGAGAGGGAGCGAGAGAGAGAAACATCCGCGAGGAGAGAGAATCATGGATGGGCTGCCTCCTCCGCGCTCCACCCTGGGGAACTGAGCCCACTATCCCGGGCCTGTGCCCTGTCCGGGAATGGAACCGTGACCTCCTGGTTCCTAGGTGGACGCTCAGCCACTGAGCCCCGCCGGAAGGGCAAGGAGGGGCATTCTGTGAAAGGAAGAGCAGGCCAGGAAGCAGGTGGGAGGCTGGGTTGCTGTGCACATCCCCCACCTCCTGCCTCACCCGGGCGTCTGCACACCCACCCCTTCCGCACTTCGGAGCTGCGGCGCGTCCTCCAGATGGCTGCACGGCGCCTTGCGAGGCAGCCTGCGGATTATTCTAGAAGAGGAGAGTTCTCAGGAGAAGTGAAGGAACGTGTGAATTTTCAACCCGTCCGCTTAAAACTCGTAAGGAAGATGGGGCGCCTCACACTTCTGTGAAAGGAGGCGCATTCAGAGCCCCTGAAGCTCGGGCGTGGGTCTCCGCCGCAGACCCCCTGTGGGCACCGTCTCCCCTCGCTGCGTGGGCACTGCCCGGGGTGCCGGGGAGGCGGGCGGGAAGGACACGGGGTCCCCGCGCCCAGGGACCTGCGGCGGCATCCACACGGATCAGCGTGCCTCCGGGCTGTCGTGGACAGGACTCTGGTGGAGATCTGGCAGTGGTGCCGCCTGAAGGATGGCTTTGATGGCGATACTGCCTTAGAGCTGCCCCTGGGGCCGAGCCGAGGGCGGTCCAGGCATGGCAAACCTCACCCCTGAGCAAAGGGTGCTCATGCATTAGCTTGGCCCAGCCTCTCCACTTGCACCTCCCATCGGGACCACACGGGGACACTCTGCAGGCAGGTGGCACTGGCTCCTGGCCAGCCCCTCCTCACAGGACTTGGCAGCTCAGACTGGGAGTACCCAGGGCTCCAGGGTCTGCTCTCTCCTGGCGAGCCGGCGTACCCTCCGAGCAGGCAGCCCGGCCCAGCCCCGCTCAGGAATCCCGTGCTGTAAGCGAGGTGTCTCCCTCCCTCCCTCCCTCCCTCCCTCCTCCAGGGGGCCCCCGCTCCTTCCTCCGCTCTGCCCCCCAGGACACACTGCACCCCTTCGGCCGCACCGGCTAGTGCTGGTCAGCAGCGCAGCGAGCTTTGCATCCGCTTAGCTCCCTTCCCTCGGGCACAGGGCTTCTCAGAACGTGGGCTTTTTAAGATTCAGCAACAGAGAGTGCTGTCACGTCAAATCCCGGGCCCCAGGCCAGAGCCTCTGATTCCGGCGTGGGCCCGGAACACATGCGTGCGTGTCTGACACCCGTTTCCCGTCCCAATCTGGGCTGTCCATCATGTTAAACGCCGCGTGGCCGTGAGGGTGGAACTCACGGCTCATAGCCATCCGGGGGCCTGGGCCCCCTCGCTGTGCTCCCCGGCTGGGCAGACCCCCCCCACCCCCGGAAGGACGGAGCGGTTTTGACGGGCGGCGATTTGCTTGCAGTGGCCTCAGCGCCTCGGGGTGGGGAGCTGCATCCGCTGGCCAGGGCTGCCGTCCCACAATGCCGCAGGCCAGTGCTGGCCTTCCACTTTCCGGAGCTGAGGCTGCGGTCATGGCTTTGCCTTTCAAGGTGACCGGACCTGCCCGGGAGGTGGCGGCAGAGATAAAGGGAATGGAGACCGACACAGAAGGCTCCTCGTGAATGAGAGCCTCTGCCCTAACCGGTGTGGCTCCGTGGATGGAGTATCGGCCTGCGGACTGAAGGGTCCCAGGTTCGATTCCGGTCAAGGGCATGTACCTTGGTGGCGGGCACATGCCCAGTAGGGGATGTGCAGAAGGCGGCTGATCGATGTCTCTCTCTCATTGATGTTTCTGACTCTCTATCCCTCTCCCTTCCTCCCTGTGAAAAATCAATAAAATATATTTAAAAATAAAGAGAAAAGAACAAGAGGCCAGTGTGTGGAGCCGTGTTTCTTATGCCCCGTCTGTTTCCAGAAAGAATAAAATGATCGTCAAGGATGCTTTGTGGCCGAAACCAGTTTGGCTCAGTGGATAGAGCATCAGCCTGCGGACTGAAAGGTCTCAGGTTCAATTCTGGTCAAGGGCATGAACCTTGGTTGCAGGCACATCCCCAGTAGGGGGCGTGCAGGAGGCGGCTGATCGATGTCTCTCTCTCATTGACATTTCTGACTCTCTATCCCTCTCCCTTCCTCTCTGTAGAAAAAAAATCAATAAAACATATTTAAAAAAAGAGAGAGAGAGAATGCTTTGTGGACTTAGTATGGGGGAGGTCGGCGGGACAGCTGGCATCCTTGGAACGCTGAGAATGAAGTGATTGACCCAACATCACACGGCGACAAGAGGGCAGCGCTAGAGGCCAGCCCGGCTCTGCTGATGGGCCTGCCGAGGGCCGCTTTGGGAGCAGGAAGTGCTGGGGGCGAGGGGATGGCCTGACACTGGTCGAAAGCTCTTCTGTGAGAGGGAGACCCTGGGTACAACAAGGGGACTCTTGGGAAATCAGGGCCAGCTGCTGAACTGGCCAAGGCTTAGCTGTCTGCCTGTTGGGAGTGAACAGGGGGTGACCTGGTGCCCCGAGACCCCGGCGTCTGTCGGTGCTGGGAGGCCTGTGGCCGCCGATGGGTGGACGGACGTCCCTCATGCACACAGTTGTCGGGGTTTCCTTGGAATAAAGAGCCCGGCTGGTGTCCCTGCCTCTGCGGTGGGGGAGTCAGTGGCCCACTCGGAGGGAAGGAGCAGGAAGCCAGCTCATGGCCAGCTCAGTGGCTGGCTGTGTGGCCTGCAAGCCGAAAAGCAAAAGCCCCCTTGGACTGTGGGCTTTTAAAAATGTCATTACCAGCCGGAACCGGTGTGGCTCAGTGGATAGAGCGTCGCCCTTTGGACTGAAAGGTCCCAGATTTGATTCCGGTCAGGGGCATGTACCTTGGTTGCGGGCACATCCCTAGTAGGGGGTGTGCAGGAGGCAGCTGATCGATGTCTCTCTCTCATCCATGTTTCTAACTCTCTATCCCTCTGCCTTCCTCTCTGCAAAAAAAATCAATAACATATATTAAAGAACCGTCATTAGCAAAACTCCTCAGTCTAGTTAACCAGACAGCCACCTCAAGAACGCGCCATGCGATCCGAGAGTGTTTTCATACTCCTTTGGAGCGTGGTGAGCATTTCCACTTCCCGCTAAATGTCACTGACTTTTAAAGGGCAGTTCATCGAGACCTTTCTCTGTCCTGTTTTTTTTCGCCTTTCGTAAGGAACGTCGTGGCCACCTCTCACGGGATTCTGTGGACACACACACACACATACACACGCACACACGAAAGACACGCCTCCTTGCCCCCAGTAAACCAGATGGCTTCTTTCTCTGTGCTCCACTGTGGTCTCCACACTGGCACCCAGCTATGGTTCTTACACCCTCTGTTAGGACTTAGGTGACGGATACAACGGTGGCCACGCCGACCCTCTCGGGGACGGGACACGGGGCTTTGCACCGTCCCCGGAGGTGAGAAGCCGGGCAGGGAGCGCCCAGGGGTGCAGACTAGGCGAGAGCAGCCTTCACGGAGTGAAACAGAGGCGGCATCACCCAGAAACCTGCCAAGAAACCTTCCCCGGTGTATGTGTGAGCGCGCGTGTGTGTGTGTTTGTGTGTGCGTGTGTCCAGTTATTCTCCAGATTTGGAAATAGCGATAAGGTGTCAGTTTAAAAAAAAACCACAAACAATCACTTCCCCATTCTGCAACGCTCCCCTGCCCAGTGTACACACACGGCACAGTTACACGCTCCGTTGCGAAACACACATCAGTCGCAAAGGTTAATGCCGGGAAGGATTAATTTCTCCTTCCCCAGCAACCGGACCTAATTAAATCCTTCCAGAAGCAGCTGGGCACTCCCGCCTCCTGATGGAGATGTTTATGTAAATATCACAGAGCGAGCGGGCACTCAGTGAATCCCAGGAAGGTAAACAGCACGCCCCCCACCCTCCCCTGGGCCGGCAGTGGAGAGTTTGATTTCCTGCTTTAATGACTTCCTGGGACGAGCGGCGGCCAGCGCGGGCGGGTTCTGGGACCTCATTATTTCCCCGATTAGTGGGCACATCCAGGGAGCCCTGCTGGCCGGAGCGGAGTGAGGGGTGGGCAGTTTGAGGGGTGGGCCCCCCTGGTCCAGGGGATCGGGGGTTTGGCACGTTCAAGGGCTGCTCAGTGGCCTGCACGAGGGCCCTCTGTCGCCCTTGGGTAGTGACCCCGGGAAGGCGAGATCCTGAGCTGCCCCCTGGCCTGGGCCTGCTCTTACCCACACCCCTGCTCACTCCCACCCCCGCCTTCTGGGATCACCCTTCCGCCTGCAACCCCAACAGGCTCCGGGGGTGCAGCCTGGGTCTGAGGGCTCCTCCCAGGGCTCAGGGTAGCATTTGGCTGGCAGGAGGTTCTGGGGAGCGGCCTGTTGAGCTGGGGAAATGGGAGACGTGGGAAGCCGGGTGCCCCATACTCGGTGGGCCCGGGGGCTGTGTGTAGTGCGTGGAGACGTGTGTGTGGAGGTGGCTGGGAGGCATGGCTGCTACAGAAGCCAGGCTTGCCGGAACTGGTGTGGTTCAGTGGATAGAGCGTCGGTCTGTGGACTGAAAGGTCCCAGGTTCGATTCCGGTCAAGGGCATGTGTCCTGGATGTGGGCACATCCCCAGTAGGGGGCGTGCAGGAGGCGGCTGATTGATGTCTCTCTTTCATCGATGTTTTTGACTCTCTATCCCTCTCCCTTCCTCTCTGTAAAAAAATCAATGATAAATATATTAAAAAATAAAAGAAAGAAACAGGTGCTAAGATCTGAATCAAGCCTTGTTTGTCCACCGAGGCACAAAAGAAACACCAAAAATGCTAACAGCTCGTTCTCAAGGTTCAGATGGGGTCGATTTTCAGAAACAGGGGGTGGGCACCCCACTCCTCGTGCCGTGAGGACCGGGTGGACAGCAGAGCAGAGGGAGTGGGCTTCCGGTTCCAGGTGATTAACAGCAGGCGTCATGGACACCCATCTCCCTGAGAGTAGACTCATCGCTCTGTACCCCGACCTGGAGTCTGTTTCTCACGCTCTGATGCCCGCATGGAGGGAGAGGCAGCACACGGGGGAGGGTGAAGAGGTGGGGGAAGGAAGCAGTTGGCCGAAGGAGGTGGGGTGGGCTCAGGCCTTCACGCCGAGTGACGGGGAACTGACGCCGGAACGCCCGCCTGGTCTGTTATGTAGGGTCCCGCCACGGCCCTCCCCGAGAGCTTCGCCTCCCTCCTCGGGAAGTGATGGCTCCTTTCCGTCTCGGGGTCCGGATCTGGGTATCGATCTTTGTCCTCAAGAAAGAGCAACTACCAATCAGCAGCAGACTGAGTGAGGCAATGAACTCCAAGCCATTTGCGTGTGGTTTCCCTTTAATTAAAGCAGCGGTTCTCAACCTGTGGGTCTTGACCCCTCTGGGGGTCGAATGACCCTTTCACAGGGGTCGCCTAAGACCAGCGGAAAACACCTATTTCCCATGGTCTTAGGAACCAACACACCGCTCCTCGGTGTAGCCATGTAGTCTACTGTTGTCATAGGAAGACTGTTGCCCATGCTACACCACGATTCAAGACAAAAAAATTTCATTTATTTGTAATTAGAAATAAATACTTCACAATATATAATTACATACTTTTTTGTGATTAATCCCTATGCTTTAATTATGTTCCATTTGTAACAACGAAAATACATCCTACATATCAGATATTTACATGACAGTTCATCACAGTAGCAAGATGACAGTGATGAAGTAGCAACGGAAATCATTTTATGGTTGGGGGTCACCACCCCATGAAGAGCTGTCTTAAAGGGTCGCGGCCTTGGGAAGGTTGAGAACCGCTGCTTTAATTAAAGTCATCATGGGGTGGTTTCCCTTTAATTAAAGTCACCCTTCCCGGAGAACCCCACGTCTGTTTTATATCCTGTCTTCCTAGGGCCGTGGTCGGCAAACACATTCGTCAACCGAGCGGCAAATCTCGGCTCGCAGTTTGCCGACCACTGTCCTAGGGAATGAGGGTTGGCATCGCCATCAGAGCCATCCATCATACTCCTCCCTGTCTGCCGTAGTTACCTGCGGCTGCGTAACAAATCACCTCCACGTGCAGAGGCTTCGGCCATAATGAGGATTAATTGCAGCTTCAGATTGCCGAGAGTGGGCCGTGGGGTGAGACTTAGGTGGTTCTGGTTTAGGGTCCGACTCGGGGTTCTCTGCAGGCTTGGCTGGGGCTGAATGCGGGGTATCCTCGTGAGGCCGGTCCTTTGTAACGTGGGAGAAGTTCTGCAAGGGCTTGGAAGCAGGCAGCAGGGATTATTGGGGGGCTGTCTCCCCATCAGCATCACACATGCCAGAATGAAGGAATGCCTGAAGACACCAGGAGCCTACGGGCATTTAGGAAGCTCGCCCTCGAGGCGGACAGGTTGGAGGGGAAGGTGCATTTGCAGATGCCCTTTCCTCTCTCTCTCTCTCTCTCTCTCTCCACACGCGGTTCTCAGTTTTCAGGGGAAAACGGGCTACAATAATTTAAATCTAAACTTCGCGTCAATTAACGCGGTGTTTGCAGACAGCAGCTCGTCTCACGTGATAATTGATGATAATTGCTTCCTGCTTTAATGGGGATATAAACAAGACGAGGCAATAAGAATCCAAACATCCCCTCCAAAGCGGGGGTAAAAAAAAGGAAATTAAAGAAGAAAAATCTGTCAAGGTAATTTACAAGCTGATAAGGCGCTGACAGACCCAGCCCACACCTCTACCAGCCAGCAAAGCCTCAGCGGAGGGCTGGCTGGTGCCTGGGGGGATCTGGCAGGTGGGGATTGGTGGGAGCGAGACCCCTGGGCTGGTACCCTCCCCGGGCTGCTGCTGGCATGTGTGCCATGCCTCGCTGTCCTCACCCCCCATGCCAGGGGCTGAGGTGGGCAGAGGTCTGCAGTGTGCGAGACCAGAGCAGGCTGGCCAGCGAAAGACGGGATGATGCCTCTCCTCCACAGTGTCCCGCGCCTTCTGGGGAGATGGCGAGGAGTGCAGGGGGGAGGGGAGACGGGGAGGTGGTGTTGGGAGGGGAAGGCCCGGAGGTCGCACCATCGCTCTGTACACCAACCTGGGACATGTTTCTCAAGCTCTAACGCAGCGGTTCTCAACCTTCCCAAGGCCGAGACCCTTTAAGACAGCTCCTCACATGGTGGTGACCCCCAACCATACAATGATTTCCGTGGCTACTTCATCACTGTCATCTTGCCACTGTTATGAACTGCAATGTAAATATCTGATAGGCAGGATGTATTTTCGTTGTTACAGATGGAACATCATTAAAGCATAGGGATTCATCACAAAAACAATATGTAATTGTATATTGTGAAATAATTATTTCTAATGACAAATAAGTGAAATGTTGTCTTGAATCGTGGTGTAGCATGGGTAACAGTCTTCCTAGGACAACAGTAAACGACATGGCTACACTTTGCTACACCGAGGAGGAGCGGTGTGTTGGTCCCTAAGACCATGGGAAATAGGTGTTTTCCGCTGGTCTTAGGCGACCCCTGTGAAAGGGTCGTTCGACCCCCGAATGGGGTCTCGACCCACAGGTTGAGAACTGCTGGTCCAAAGGCTGACTGAGCTCCATCCACTGAGCCAAGCCGGCGAGGGCTCGGCACCTTTTTTAGTTTTGAGTGTTGAAGGGTCTGACACAGGACATGGGCTGGGTTGGAGAGGCGGGTTACGGGAGACCGAGGGTGCGTGGACCCCGGCAGCGTGCGGGGAGACATCCATCACTTTGATCGATGGAGCGTGGAGACCAGTGAAACTCCTTCTCCCTTCGCTGCGGGCTCAGCGGGGAGGCCAGGTTATCCTGCCCAGCTCGGCCTGACAGACAGGCCGCTGCTCACCCCGGACCGGGGACCGGCGGCCCGCGCTGGAGGGACCTGCAGGGGGTGGACGGAACACGGACCAGGAGCGCCAGTGACCCCTCCCCCCACCTCGGGGTCCTCAGAGGGTCCCGGCAGGCCTGCGCCCACTCCTCGCCCCGCCCGCCCGCCGCGTATGGAGACGCACCTCGCGGGGAAGAAACATCTCCCCGGGAAATCGATAGGCGGCTTACCAGGCGCTTATCTGAGCTCCGTTTCTGCCTGACAAGCCGTAATCGCACCTAATAAATCACACGCCTCCTCGCCGAGCCGCTAATAAGCAATGTTTCCCGTCATCATCATCTCGTTTGCACGTGCCGCCCGCCAGTCCTCTCTCCTAGACGTCCGCAGGCCGACGCGCTCTCCACTGAGCCACACCGGTTGTGGCTGTCAGTTTTGATATCTGTGTCCCCCCCCCCCACCCGAGCGTCGGAGGAGGATCTGTTTCTAGAAACCCAGCCTGCCGAGACCGGTGTGGCTCAGTGGATAGAGCGTCGGCCTGCAGACTGAAGGGTCCCGGGTTCGATTCCGGTTGGGGGCATGTACCTTGCTTGCAGGCACATCTCCAGTGTGGGGTGTGCAGAAGGCGGCTGACCGATGTCTCTCTCTCATTGATGTTTCTGACTTTCTATCCCTCTCCCTTCCTTTCTGTAAAAAAATCAATAAAATATATTAAAAAACAAAACAAAACTGCTAATAGAAACCCAGCCTATGGGACCCCTCCTCCCTGGCAGAGAATCTCATTCCGGTCCCGGCGGGTTTGGCCTCCGAACGCCAGCCTGTGCCCCGGGGCGGAGTCAGCTTCCGCATCGGGGACCGTTGTCCTTGGTTTCTTTCTCAATGAAGCGGAGATGCGGCCGTGTCGTGAAGAGCACGGTTATGCGTGGCCATGCTCCCGCAGGCCTCCGGCTCAGCCCCCCGCGGCTGTGACCTTGGGCAGGTCCTTGGCGCCGCTCCAGCCGCCTCCCCGCCCCTCGCCGCGGAGATGGCGGTTCCGAACAATAAATCCTCGCTTATGAATGGGCTGTAAAGGATGGATAGGAGGAGCGGCTTTCTCTAACGTGCCACATAAAATGGGATTTATGTCCGTGTCCGCAGCCCTGGTTCCTGGGGAAGGAGGGGACGGAGGGGATGGGAGGGGAAGGGCGGGGACAGGGGCAGGCACTCGGTTGTCCCTCCTTTAAGGAAAGCTTTGCTTTGGGGATCCACGTCGACCACCTGCTCCCTCCCCCTCGGCCACCTGGCTTGGCAGAGCCCTGGCTCCACTGGGCACAGTCACGTCTTCCATCTTGTTGTTGTTTTTTTTTTTTAAATAAATTTTATTGATTCTTTAGAGAGAGGAAGGGAGAGAGATAGAGAGTCAGAAACATTGATGAGAGAGAGACATCCATCAGCCGCCTCCTGCACACCCCACACTGGAGATGGGCCTGCAACCAAGGGACATGCCCTTGACTGGAATCGAACCTGGGACCTTTCAGTCTGCAGGCCGATGCTCTATCCATTGAGCCACACCGCTTTGGGCTCGTCTTCCCTCTTGTTGATGGGCGTCGCGTGGCCAGACCGACTTCCGGCGAGGGCCCCCGAGGTGCTGGGCGGATGGATTGTGTGTCCCTGGTGGTGTCCCGTCCCTGTGCAGTGAGGTGCGTAGGGGGTGTGCAAGAGGCAGCTGATGGCTGTTTCTCTCTCATGGATGTTTCTAACTCTTTCTTCCTCCCCCTTTCTCTCTGTAAAAAATAAATAAAATATATTTTTAAAAAATGAAAGAAAAGAAAAGAACAAATTGTGGAAGCAATAAAGACCCCGTTACGAAAACCCAATTCCTCCTGGGCAGTCCCTTTGCGGGGGAAACGGTGGTGTTTGGAGCAGCAGACCTGGGTCCCACATGTCTCAAGGAATTCACAAGCCTTGATTGTCTTTGAGCAGAGAAGAGTGGAGGAGGAGGGAGGAAAAAAGAGAGAGAAATATGTTTGAGCCAGACACGGATAGCTCCTGCAAAGAAGTGACAATAGCTTTATCCTCCATCACAAATGGTTCGGATGGCTGACCTGGACTCGGGGCCAAGTTCCGAGGTCAATTCTGCAGGGGCTCATCCCTATTACATCTTTAAATTTAAAGTCACGTGGGCCCTTCCGACACCCACCCCCCAACTCCCACCCCCGCACCCAGTCACGCTGAGGAGCAAAGGCGGGAGTGCATATTCGAGCATAATGTATTCCCCGTTCGTCTAAGCTCTGACGTGTTCCTGATGGCGTTCCGCCCCGTGTTTACAGATCTGTCCTCGTAATAGTTCCTCCGGGTTTATTTTCCCCTGTGGGAGGAGTCGCTCAGGCCTCGAGTCGCAGTGAGCCACGTCACTGGCCAGGTATCGGATGTAGGGCAGTGTTGGGGCGTGAGTGGGCTCGGAGAACACAGGTGCATTGTGGGTATTGGCCCTGCGATACGGTGGATCATTATGTTTTGATCCTCTCAATAAGCTCTTTGTCTGGACACTCCCCCTCTTTCACCCACACCAGACCACCCACGTGGCGGTGATGGCCAATTCCCTCTCTCTTGTCGCAGTGGCTATGGGTTGGGCAAGGTCTTACTAATTTTTTTTTTTTGTCTTGGAGTATGTATTAACTCCAAAGATGTCGGTTTGGAGAAACGTGATGTCGGGCAATCTATTCACTTGTTCATTCGATCCACATTTTTAGATCGAGTGTATTGGGGTTACGTGGGTTCATTCAATGATCTAGGTTTCTGGGGTACAGTCCTAGTGTGCAGTCATCTGTGTATCGCATTGCGTGTTCCTCACCCAAACTCAAGTCTCCTCCCCTCACCACTTAACCACCCTCTTCCCTTTTCCACCTCCCCCGCCCCCTTCCCTCTGATAATCAGCACAGGGTTGTCTGTGTGTTTGAGTCTGTGTGTTTTTCTTTCTTTCTTTTTTTTAATATACAGTGGTACCTCGAGATACGAGTTTAATTCATTCCGTAATCTTGAGGCGTGGGAAACTATGAGATGCTCGAGTCGCGGTAAACTGGTGGGTCGTGTGCAGCCGGCCGATCCGCGCGATGACTCCTATCTCAACTGTTGCTCGTATTTCAAAGCAAAAATCACTCGCTCGATGGCTCATATCTCAAAAATCTCATATGTTAGAGCACTCGTATCTCGAGGTACCACTGTATTTTATTCATTTTTTACAGAGAGGAAGGGAGAGGGATAGAAACATTGATGAGAGAAAGACATCAATCAGCTGCCTCTTGCACGCCCCCTACTGGGGATGTGCCTGCAACCAAGGTACATGCCCTTGACGAGAATCGAACCTGAGACCTTTCAGTCCGTAGGCCACTGAGCCAAACCGATTTCAGACTGTGTGTTTTTCTTAATCCCTTTACCTATTCCACCCAGCTCCACCTCTCTCTCCTCTGAGCGCTGTCAGTCTGTGTCTGTGGCTCTGTCTCTGTTGGTGGTTCGCCAGTTTTGTTCACTGGATTCCATGGTTTCTAAGAGCCTCGTAAGTGCCGGTACCAGATGGGCTCCAGGGAAGGACGTTTACTCCAGTTCTCTAGCCCCAGTGGCCTCCATGCAGCATCTTCACATCCTGTGCGCTCGATTCATCGACAGGAATAACAGGGTTGATGTCTGTTGTTAGCGCATCTGCAGGGTCAGGTTCTAGAGGTTTTCTTGGCGGCCCCTTTGGACATGCTCTACGGATTTCCTCTGACCATGGACCCGGGAGGACCCGTTTTGTCAATATCGACACGGGCCTAGAGAGTTGCCGTACACTTGCCTCTCCACCACAGCAGTGGTTCACATGCTCTCCCAAGATCTCCACCATGCTGGAGTCTTTGATTATTCGGGATTATTACAGTCACAAGGAAGAGTGCACCCGATTTAAACGGGAAAAGGGCAGGTATGGCGTCCGGCTCTCCACCCCCCTCCCATCCCAGAGTCCATCGGACGGCAGGCAGGTGTGGGCCACGCCGTGGATGCGCTTGCTCTTCCTCTCTGACCCTGACGCCACGCCTCTGGCTGATCCCTTTCTTCAGGGGTTGCAGTGCAGCCTCAGGCTCTATCCTGCCAGGTTCAGACCCGGTGTAAAAATGACCATGTTCCCCTGACCGGTTTGGCTCAGCCGATAGAGCGTCGGCCTGCAGACTGAAGGGCCCCAGGTTGGATTCTGGTCAAGGGCATGTACCTTGGTTTTGGGCACATGCCCAGCAGGGGGTGTTCAGGAGGCAGCTGATCGATGTCTCTCTCTCATGGATGTTTCTAACTCTCTTATCCCTCTCCCTTCCTCTCTTTAAAAAAAAAAAAAAATCAATAAAAAATTTAAAAAACGACCACGGGGAATATGACCAGCGGAAGTCACCACGTTCACTGGTGTGGATGGGCTTAGGTTCAGTCCACTGCCGGGCCAGCCATGGTGGTGCAGGCATGCTCAGAACCTCCTTCTGTAGGCCTGGGAGTGGGGGTGTGGGTAGTGGTGAGCCTGACTCACACCACATAGTGTGAGTGTGGGGACAGCACGCAAGGGAAGCAGACGATGCGTGCTCACAGCACAGACAGGGGTTTCGAGTTTCCAGGTGAAATATAAAATGTCCCCCCCATTCCTTCCACAATGATGAAGGCGCTAGCAGCCGGCTCCCGCTCTGTGCTGGCGGCACCCGGGGGTGCCTTGCATTTAATGGACACGATAGCTCGGCCCGTTTTGCAGAGGGTGACGTAGGAGGTGAGGTGGGGAGCAGACTGTCACTTGTCATATAAAAATTAGAACCGTGGCCAGCAAACGGCGGCTCGCGAGCCACAGGCGGCTCTTTGGCCCATTGTGTGCGGCTCTTGCACAGAATACCACGGCCTGGCCGAGTCTGTTTTGAAGAAGTTTAAGTTTAAAAAATTAAACTAGACGTTTAAGTTTAAAAAATTTTGCTCTCCAAAGAAATTCAATGGTTTCCTGTTGCTCCTTTGGCTCTGCTGATGGATGAGTTTGCGGACCCCCGCAGGGGCTAGAAGAACTGGGGGTGTGCACCCCGAGGGAGCTTTCTGACCGGACAGCCCGCTGTCCGTGTGGAGCCACAGGAAGTGGGATTTGGTTCCTGAGCTGCGGTGGCCCTAGAAATGAACTCCCATAACCAGGTTGTGTCCCCACGTGTCTCTGTGGCCCGGGGCCCCCACACTTCCTCTGACCCCGCCCTGGGGCCGTGCACGAGGTCTTCCAGGGTGACCCCCCAATCAGAGAGGCAGCAGCGGCCGTGGACGAGGCTCAGCCAGGGACAGGCTGCCTCTGCTGGTCCCAGCACAATGTGGTGCTTAATAGCCCCGAATGCGGAAAATTAAGGACATAAAAAATCCTAATCACATCCCTGCAGGCAGCGGGGCCCGGGAACCGGCCGCTCTGCTTTATCAGACGGAGAGAGCATGGGGGGGTGGGGGGGGCCGGCCGGGAGCCGGGGCTTCCCAGCGCGATGGCTCTCACCACCGACGAGCTAGCAGCCAGACTCGCAGTGGTTCTCAACCTGGGGGTCGTGAACAGCTAGCGGGGTCTCCTAAAACCATCGGAAAACACAGATATTTACATTAAGATTCATAACAGCAGCAAATGACAGTGATGAAGTAGCGACAAAAATGATTTTATGGCTGGGGATCACCACCACATAAAGAACTGTGTTAAAGGGTTGCGGCCTTAGGAAGGTGGAGAACCACTGAGCCAGAGGGTCAGGTCGCCGCTCCGCCTCACAGTTCACGGTGGAGCCGGGGACGGTCGGCGGCCCGTTACCTGTCCCTCGGGCAGGAAGTCCCGCCCCGGGTCTCTGTCAGCCTGCACTGCCCTTAGAGCAGTGGTTCTCAACCTTCCTAAGGCAGCGACCCTTGCATACAGCTCCTCGTGGGGTGGTGACCCCCAACCATGACATGTTGCTACTGTGATGCATCGTGATGTCAATATCTGCGTTTTCCCATGGTCTTAGGCGACCCCTGTGAAAGGGTCGTTCGACCCCCAAAGGGGTCGCGACCCACAGGTTGAGAACCGCTGCCTTAGAGGGACAGACAGAGAGTAAAAGGTGCGGTCCCATGTTGGACGTTTTTGTCCTTTCCCCGCCGCCTCCCCCTGCCGCCTCGGCCGCACACAGAGCGGCGGCTTAATGAGCTGCGGAGAGATCATTCGACTAAACGGCAAGATTAGCGCGCTCGGCGGGCGTCCACCGAGGGGGAGGAAGGGGGTCTGTTTGCAGGGCAGCTCAGTAGCTCAGTGCAGACCCGATCCTCTCACAGGCAGCCCCGTCTGCGGACTACAGACGTGGGGGGCGGGGCGGGGGTAACACCTGGCCTAGAGCTCCCAGAGAGGGGGCCCCCGGGCGGACTCCCAGGGGGAGAGGGCCAGGGAGGGGCCTGTTTCTCTGTTGAGGGCTGGGCCAGGCCAGAGGAAGCGCCATGTTGGAAGGCTACAAACACACACAAAAGAAAACATGCACTGAAATAGACACACACACACACACACACACACATACACACCCCTAAAAACCCCCAAGTGCAATGTACCCCCTCTCTGGCCTGTAGACTCAGAGGGCAGAGGGTGGGGTCACCGCAGCGACTGGAACTCGGGGAGCAGAGTTGGGAGGAGGGAGTCAGCGAGGGAGCCGTGTCAGAGGGCAGAGGGTGGGGTCACCGCAGGGGCTGGAACTCGGGGAGCAGAGTCCGGAGGAGGGAGTCAGAGAGGGAGCCGTGTCAGAGGGCAGAGGGTGGGGTCACGGCAGTGACTGGAACTCGGGGAGCAGAGTCGGGAGGAGGGAATCAGAGGGAGCCGTGAGCCACACGGCGTGGGGTGCAGTTTAGCTGCGGGGACACCAGGAGCCGGAATGGGAGCTGTCACCCCAAAGCCAGCGCTTGCTGTTGGCGTCCAATCAGGTGACGTGCCTGGTGGAGCTGAGCCAACCAGATGGACGGCCACATGAACCCTCCTGTGGCCTGCGACAGGCAGACCGGGCTCCAAAGATGCCGTGGACACGCCCGCCCGTGGAGGACAGGAGAGGAGAGGCCTGGGCAGAGGGAAGACCAGGGATGTCGGGGAGAAGGAGCCGGGCCTGACCCCCATCGAACGGACTGCTCCCCTTCTCCTCCTGCCCCAGGGGTGGGGGGTGGGGCGGAGGCCTTCCATGTCACCTCCCGTCACTCCTGCGAAGAGGTGGCTGGTTCCCAAGGCAGGTTCAGCGTCCAGCATTCAGCAAGCTCAGAGCCACCTCCTGGCTGTCCCCCTTCTATACTTGCTGACCAATGTTCACAAGAGCAGGAATGGGGAGGGGCGGGCGTGGGGAGCAGTATCCCAGCTTCCGGCTGCATTCACATCGGCCAGACGTCTCTCCACACCCGTCTCCAGGCTGGGTGGGGGCTGGGGATCTGCATTACGAGGCCCAAGCTCAGGCTGTGGGTGCAAATCCCTCTTGGAGCAGCAGGCTCCTGAGGAACATGTTGTCCTAGCGCCGTGGTCGGCAAACCGCGGCTCGCCAGCCTCAGGCGGCTCTTTGGCCCCTGGAGTGCGGCTCTTCCACAAAACACCACGGCCTGGGCGAGTCTGTCTTAAAGAAGTGGCATTAGAAGAAGTTTAAGTTTAAAAAATGTGGCTCTCGCCGAAAATGGTGTGGCTCAGTGGATAGAGCGCCGGCCTGGGGACTGAAAGGTCCCAGGTTCGATTCCGGTCAAGGGCATGGACCTTGGTGGCAGGCACATCCCTATGGGGGGCGTGCAGGAGGCAGCTGATCAATGTCTCTCTCTCATGGATGTTTCTAAGTCCATCCCTTTCCCTTCCTCTCTGTAAAAAATCAATAAAAAATATATTGATAAAGAAAGAAATGAATAAAAAATGTGGCTCTCAAAAGAAAGTTTCATCCTTGTGCTGTGGATGTTTGGCTCTGCGGACGGATGAGTTTGCCAACCACTGGCCTAGGGAGACGGCGGGAGGGAAAGGCTCAGCAGCCACGTAGAAGGGTTGGGGGGCGGGGGGGAGGCTGCCGGGCCCTCCCGCTGCTCTCCCCGATCCACGAGGCACACAGCCCACAGGCCCCTGGCCAAGGCTGCCAGCTCCCCCCTGCGTGGTACTTAACTTGGTGTTTCCGGGTTCATGCCACCCCTAAGGACTTTTTTTTTAAAAACAAATCCTATTGCACAACACAAGGACAGGTGTGAACACAATACCCCGTGTGGGGGAATGTCTTATGGCCAGAGGATCCTGAGTGCACATATCTGTGGTCCACTGGGATTATTCTGTTTCTGTGTTATCCGAGAACCCGCGCTCTCAGGTTCTTCCGCCACCGCACCGACAGCTGCTTGGCATTCCAGGCGAGGACCGTGGTTTCCAAAGGAGCGGCCATCGCTGGAGGGGGTTGAGGGCGCCACCCCCCCTCCCACCCCAGGGGTAATGTGAAGACCCTGGGAAAGGCTCTCAGATGGAGCGCTCCCTGGTGGCCAGTTTCTTCCTGCAGGGCAAGCAGGTCAGACCCGAAGCTGACATACAGCGGTACCTTGAGATACGAGTTTAATTCGTTCCATAACCTTGAGGCGTGGGAAACTATGAGACGCTCGAGTCGCGGTAAACTGGTGGGTCGTGTGCAGCCGGCCGATCCGCGCGATGACTCCTATCTCAGATGTTGCTCGTATTTCAAAGCAAAAATCGCTCCCTCGACAGCTCGTATCTCAAAAATCTCATGTTAGGGCACTCGTATCTCGAGGTACCACTATATTTTATAGATTTTTTGACCTGCTTGCTCACGGTGACTGTGTCCTTCATGGCTCTCATAGGAGCGAGCTAGAGCAGCGGTTCTCAACCTGTGGGTCGCGACCCCTTTGGGGGGGATTGAACGACCCTTTCACAGGGGTCTCCTAAGTCCATCGGAAAATGCAGATATTTACATCACGATGCATCACAGTAGCAACATGTCATGGTTGGGGGTCACCACCCCATGAGGAACTGTATGCAAGGGTCGCGGCCTTAGGAAGGTTGAGAACCACTGCCCTAACCGATGCGGCTGGCGGGCGTACAGCTGTCCTCTGCCAGGCGCCGTCTGCAGGCGGGCTTTGCCGAGCAGAGATCGGGGCCCCGGCTGCCAGGGGGTGTGCATGCTTGCGGGGGGAGTCATAGAAGAGCCTGATGCTGAAAGGAAATGGCCTGGGAGCTCACGGAGGGGCCGAAGCAGCTGGAGACGGAGGCCACCGTCCGGGGTGAGCCAATGGCCCTTGCAAATGAGAAAGTACAGCCATTTCCCCGAAAGAGCAGAAATGGAGTGGCCGTGCCAAGGGATTCGGAGTGAGCTGGCAGCTGAAATGAATCTGCGGCTTTTTTTATTTTTTAATTTTTTTTTTTCAGTGATGATCTCTGAGCAGCGGATAAAAGTGCCAAAGTCTCTCCAGGCTGAGCACATTCAGGGAAAAGGTCGTTCCGGGTAAATTCTCTCTTCCCAAGCGGCACTCTTAGGGAGGATGGTTTTGGAAAAGGAACTATGTACTTCTGTTTTGCCTCCGACCGCTACCCCTGGGTGTGATCCGGTTTGAATAAAAATTAAGAGCCGCCGAAGCTGGTGTGGCTCAGTGGATAGAGCGTCGGCCTGCGAACTGAAAGGTCCCCAGTTTGATTCCCGTCAAGGGCATGTACCTTGGTGGCGGACACATCCCCAGTGGGGGGGGGGGGCGCGCAGGAGGCGGCTGATCGATGTCTCTCATTGATGTTTCTACTTTCTATCCCTCTCCCTTCCTCTCTGTGAAAAATCGATAAAATATATTTTAAAAAAAATAGACGTCTGTTTTCCAGAGACATGTCTGCGCGTTTGAATTTTCTGAAACGGAAAGAACAGATGGCAACAGATGGGATGAAGGCATCCGTAAGAGTCCTGCCGTCTCTTCCGAAAACACACGTTTGCAAAACTGTAAGAGGGTGCCGCTTCTGTCCCCGAGTTTTGGTGCCGAGATGAAGTAATATACATGTTTTTTAGGTCCTGGCCGGTACGCCCAGTGGTTAGTGTCAGCCGCATACTGGAGGGTTGTGAGTTCGATTACGGCTCAAGGGCATGTACCGGGGTTGTAGGTTCGAAGCCCCGCCCCAGGTGGGTGTGTGGGGGAAGCAACCAAGGCATGTGTGTCTCTTACATCAATGTTTTTATTTTTTCTCTTTCTCTCTCTTCCTCCCTCCCACTCTCTCTCTAAAAATCGATGAAGCCCGCTTGGCATGGTTCAGTGGTTGAGCATCAACCTATGAACCAGAAGGTTATGGTTTGACTTCCATTCACGGCACATGCCCAGGTTGCAGGATTGATCCCCGGTAGTGGGCGTGAAGGAGTCAGCCAATCCATGATTTTTCTTCATTATGGATGTTTCTCTCTCCCTCCTCTCTTTCCTTCTATGACATCAATAAAAACACATTTTTTTTTTAAAAAAAAGCTCTCTGCATATGGCAGCTCATGGAGATGGCCACCTTTCTGGCCCCGCCTCCCCCCGTACCTCGCCCTGTGTAACCTCAATGCCTTCACATCCCTCACGCCCACCATCAACCTGGGCATCTGCGGGGGACCCAGCTGCCAGCTCTCCGGGCCAGTGGCCTTGAATGCATGACCTCTAAGATGTGGAGACGTCTTGCCGTGCACACGTGTAGAGTGAAGGCTTAACTCTAAAAACCATGACTCAGCAAAAATTTAAAGCCACGATTCAGCAAAAATGAAAACCGTGACTCACCAAAAAATTCAAAACCATGAGCCAGCAAAATTGAAAAGCATGACTCAGCAAAAATCTTAAGCCATGACTCGGCAAAAAGAAAAACCATGACTCAGCAAAAATTCAAAACATGAGTCAGCTAAAATTCAAAAAGATGACTTGGCAAAAAATTCAAAACCATGAGTCAGCAAAAAAACAAAAACCATGGCTCAGCAAAAAAAATCTAAACCATGACTCGGCCAAAGTAAAATCTACGACTCAGCAAAAATGCAAAACCATGAGTCAGCCAAAATGAAAACTATGACTCAGCAAAAAAAAAAAATTCAAAACCGTGAGTTAATTCCCTCTACTTTGTTGTGATTAGGGTCTTAACTGACACTTGGCTGCTATTAACTTTGTAATGCTCTGCAGCACATGCCATGCAGATGGGAGGCCCCTCTCTATAGACGGGGTGCTGTCTGCTGGGAGCCCGCAGACTCACGTTTTAAATGCAGCTCGTTCCTTGGATCAGCGTGGCGTTGGCTTCACCCTGGGAGTCCCTCGGAAACCTGGACTCTCACATCGCTGGCGACAGACCTAGAATTCAGGTCCTGGAAATGCTGACGTGTTGATAAAGAGCAGTACATGGCAATTGCTGAGTAAGCTCTCCGAGCGAAATATTCGGAAGGAATTATTCCTTTGTGTGCAAGGCAATAGCTACTCAAAGGGCATGATGAGCAGTGGGGTCTCAGCCGGTAACATGTTGAAGTCTTCACAGCTTTGCGTCACTGCTGGCTGACAGCTTCGGGATTTGTAGTACAAGCACTTATCAGCTCCTCCGCCACCCGATGCGATGGAGAATGCGAAGGGGAGATTAAAAGTCACAGATGGTCGATTGAAAAGGTCTTACTCTCAGAGTTCCGGCAGGCAGTTTCTGCCGTTTATGAAAAATAGGAACCTTCCATTCGAGAAGCGTGATAAATACAAAGCTAAACAGAAAATTCAAATTCCCTGCAGAGAAAACATCAGTTCTGCACACAGCAGTTTTTGGGGATATTTCAATAGCAACACCTGAGGCCAGAACTCTGTGTGTTGCTAGTGATGGTATTTTCAGTACATCCAGGGAGCATGTCAACCTCGAATTTTATACTGAGCTCAATTTTATCACTCAAAAAAAAAAAAAAGGGAAAAGAGGACATTTCCCCTCGAAAGAAAGAAAATGTCAAGAGAATTCCCAGTCCCATACCATTAGCTGAGCGAACCACTGCATCCTGGACTACAGAAACGTGGAAGTGGACCTCTGAAAAGGTCTGGGCTAAAAAGAGATACGAGCAAGTGAAAGCAAAGACGTTAACCCGTGAGGTAACGGAAACAAGAATCTTAATGTAAATCTCTCTGTTTTCCGATGGTCTTAGGAGAGCCTGCTAGCTGTTCGAGACCCACAGGTTGAGAACCGCCGTGGTAGAGCATGAGGGCTTTAACCATCAGATGTCCTAAGTCAGTGGTCGGCAAACTCATCAGTCCGCAGAGCCAAATATCCACAGGACAATGATTAAAATTTCTTTGGAGAGCCACATTTTTTTAAACTTAAACTTCTCCTAACGCCACTTCTTCAACATAGACGCGCCCAGGCCCTGGTGTTTTGTAGAAGAGCCACACTCCAGGGGCCAAAGAGCCGCAGGTGGCTCGAGAGCCGCCGTTTGCCGACCGCTGTCCTATGGCAGGAACATGGAGCAGTAGCCATTGGAAGAAGCCATCTGTGTTTTGGGCTGTGGTTTTCTCATGCTGTCCACTATAGATCTAGACTAGCTCTCACCTGTTATGTTTATTCCTCAAGTTATACGAGCTACTGTTTGCCATGAAACAGTCACTATGCCTAGGGTCTAGACCAGGGGTTGGCAAACTGTGGCTCACGAGCCACAGGTGGCTCTCGAGCCGCCGTTTGCCGCTCTGTTGACATATCAGTGGGCTGACCACTGGGATAGGGGCTTAATTACAAGGAACCACAGCAGCCGGTAATGATTGGAACGGAGAGTCTAGGTCAGTGGTCGGCAAACTCATTCGTCAACAGAGCGGCAAATTGTGGCTCACCAATCGCAGATGGCAGTTTGCCGGCCACTGGTCTAGACCCTAGGGATAGTGACTGTTTCACTACCTAGACCAGCGGTTCTCAACCTGTGGGTTGCGACCCCTTTGGGGGTTGAACAACCCTTTCACAGGGGTCGCCTAAGACCATCAGAAAACACCTATTTCCCATGGTCTTAGGAACCAACACACTGCTCCTCGGGGTAGCAAAGTGTTGCCATGTCGTTTACTGTTGTCCTAGGAAGACTGTTACCCATGCTACACCACGATTCAAGACAAAATTTCATTTACAGCGGTACCTCGAGATACGAGTGCCCTAACATACGAGATTTTTGAGATATGAGCCATCGAGCGACCGATGTTTGCTTTGAAATACGAGCAACAGTTGAGATAGGAGTCATCACGTGGATCGGCCGGCTGCACACGACCCACCAGTTGACCGCGACTCGAGCGTCTCATAGTTTCCCACGCCTCAAGGTTACGGAACGAATTAAACTCGTATCTCGAGGTACCACTGTATTTGTCATTAGAAATAAATATTTCACAATATATAATTACATATTGTTTCTGTGATTCATCCCTATGCTTTCATGATGTTCCATTGATAACAACGAAAATGCATCCTGCCTATCAGATATTTACATGACAGTAGCAAAATGACTGTGATGAAGTAGCCACGGAAATAATGTTATGGTTGGGGGTCACCACCCCATGAGGAGCTGTCTTAAAGGGTCTCGGCGTGAGGAAGGTTGAGAACTGCTGGTCTAGACGACCAGCCAATTTTGCTGCACCTCCTGTTTCCGCCGGTGTATCAACAACACGTGGAGAAAGCCTCCTTCCTGGTGGTGACAATGGTGAAGGCGGTGGCATGGCTGTTGGTTCCTGAGCGCTTCCCGTGTGCGTGGCACGCTGGCCGAGCATCTCCCGCGTGTCCCTGTGTTACACAGACGTAAAGAAGGAGTTCATCCGCTCCTCTGCCTGCCGTAAAAACCCTCCCTTTCCCTGGGGGGCGTTCGCATAATCTCTCCGCCTTCCATTCTCTCAGCCTGCCAATCCTCAGACGAAAAGCCAGCGGCCTCTCCCTCCTCTGGGGCCAGTTTCTGAGTCCCACGAACTCCTTCCAGAGAACACACGCAGGCGGCGGCCGCGGAGAGCGGCATCTATTAGCCATCCGGGACACAGAAGCGACTCCTGTCTGCTGCGGCCTTCCCGGCGGCCGCTTCGTATGCTAATGTCACCCCCTTCGCCTTTGCTCTCCGAGCCGCCGGCTGAAGCTTCGGAGCTGAAGTCTGGTGGAACGCAGTCATTTGCTCAGGGGACCCCTCTTTCCTGGCTTTCTGGAAAGGGAACTTGGGGAGTTGGCTTGCTGCTGGTCTGTGAAACCCCAGCTGGGGAAATGCTAATGGTGGGTGGAAGGTGGGGCGAGGGGGCTGAGGCTGGGGCAGAGGGGCACAGGGAGGCAGGCCGCCCGGGGGTCTTCCCACCGGCGGCGGCCGGCATGGAGAAGCCAGCAAAGCGGCTGGCAGAGCCGGGCGGATGGGCCAGCTGCAGAGGGTGGCGGGCGGGTAACCGGCTCTCGTCCCTCTGTGCTCGCCCCCTCCGCTTTCCGGGGAAAATGATCGTTCCCCGAAGGGACGGAGGAGCCCGGGGCCAGAAGTGAAAGTCGGGGGCCCGGTCCCAGGAAATGCCACCTCGGCTGTGCCCACAGCGGCGCCCAGACATTCCCTGCAGGACGCCCACCAGCTGCCTTCACCCCGAGCTGCGGCAACGAGGCGGTGAGAAAGCAATTACTGCCGCAGCCCCGGGTCCCCGGCTGGAGCTGCGTGGAAACCTAATCGCCGCTCTATGAGGACGTTTTTCCTCCCGAATTAATCCTGAGGAGCGGTGTGCGCATCCAATGCGCTTCCTCTTCAGAGGCCGGCTTATCTTAATTGAGTTCTTCATCTTGTGTTGCATTGGCTCCATAGGACAGGGGGGGGGGGGGGGGGGGGGGGGGGGCGGGGTGTGTGTGTGTGTGTGTGTGTGTGTGTGTGTGTGTGTGCATGTTGTGTGGCTCTCTCTGTGCTTTGCGTCTGGCCTCCTCTGGCAGCCTGTGAGATGCCCGGGGCGCCAGGCTTGGCACCGAGGGCGAGAAGCTCTGTTACTGCCCAGTATCAGGTGGGTATGAAGTTCGGAGTGATGACCAGAGGGCATCGTGGGCAGGAACGTTGGCCAATCCTCTGAGCGACTGCCCTCGGCCGGGAATGATCTCTGAGTGCGTGCGTGCGCCCTCGGAGTCCACGGGAATATCGCCGACAAGAGCACTCCCTGTCCAGGACCTGCGTGGCCCAGCAGCGGGGGAGGGGGGTGTGCTGGTGGGACTCGGCCGCCCTCGGCACCACTGTGCCAGGCTCAGGTGATGGGTGCAAAAAGCACGCGGCCGGGAGAGGACGCTGGGGCTGTGCCCAGCCCACCGGGCAACAAAGTATTTTCAAATGCCGTCTCACGGGATGGAATTTTGTTCGGCAGGTACTGTCCTCTCATAGACTGTTTGCTTATGGGTGTCTGATCACGATGTGTGTGCTCAGACCCGGTGGAAAAGCATGATGTGCTCAGAACCTTCCAGAGAACAGAGGGGCCCAGCAGCAGCAGCAGCAGCAGCAGCAGAGCTCCCACGGTCCTGGGAAGGCGTCTCCTATGGGAGCCCAGCCCCGGAGACACGGGGTGGGTCTCGGGACAGGACGTAGGCTGGCCGACCCGCGCCGTCCGTGGAGGGAGAGACTGAGGAGGCCAGAGGCTCGGGCTGGTCTCAGGGACACGGGACGTGTCTGTCGGCGGGAGGGCCGTGCTGGGAAAGCAGGCAGGTCATGGGCGTTGGGGAGCCAAAGCCGGGAGGTGTGAAGGACCGTCCGGGTGTGGTCTGGTAACCGTGTGACTCTCACAGGTCCCAGGGGAGTAAGGCAAAGGGAACCCCGTGTCTCAGAATCACCTCGGCCCTCCTCACCCCCACTTCCCCGGGGGCCCCCACGTGGTCCTCTCAGTGCGCCCCGTCAGGTGCTTCGCCCATGGAGTCCTCGGATGTCCTCCACGCGACCTCGAGCTGGCCCGCACGCCCGCACCTGCTCAGGACTCATGGACTCAGCTCATCCTCAGCAGCTCAGCCCCTTCCTGCTCTCGGCCCATGTGCTCCCGGGGGCTCTCTGCTGGTGCCCAGAAACCTGTGTGTGACCGCATGTGTGTTTTCCTCCAGAGACCAGGGTGTTGGACACCCCGCGGTGGAGTGTGGGGCCGGAGCCGAGGCCAGTATGCTGGGTGGGGGAGAGCTTGGCGTGTCACATGCAGAAACCACAGATGGAAGCCGGCAGCTAAGCGTGTCACCCTTGTGGAGAGCATCTGCCTGAGGGGTCAGGGGAGCATCTTAGAACCAGCACCTCCTCCCGTGACATCCGTGTCGGAGCGGGGCGCGGCCTGAGAAAGACGGCAGCCTGGCGTGTGCCCTCGGGGGCCTCACGGTCTGTGCGGTTCCTGTGGGCAGACCCAGGTGCGGGCTCGCACGCGGGAGACCTCCACCTTGCATGTGGATCCGTGCAGAGAAAAAGGCCGGGATGCTGCGATCCGCTGGCAGAGCGCCTCTGAGAACGGATGCCTCCAATAACCCAGCCGCACGCAGTGTGAGCCGGGGAGGGAGGCCGGGGAAATGATGGTTTTAATTGTTCTTTACTTCTGGAGCCGAGTGTGTGCTTTTAAAAAAAAAACGAGTTCCCTTTATGTCTGGAGCTGGCCTGCTGCAAGTCTGCTTTTCTCCGATGACATTTTTTTTTTCCAAAAGCAATTTCTGGTTACGGGATTTTCATTATTCCTTTGTGTGTTTTTTTTACTCACTTTAATTTTTTTTTTTTTTGCTCATTTTAATCATTCTTTAACAATTTTTAAAAAGTGTTCCGCTACATGTTTTATTTGCTTTTTAAAGGTGTCGTTCATGCCTGATGTTGAAGTACCGTATTTTCCGGTGTATAAGACGACTTTTTAACCCAGGAAAATCTTCTCAAAAGTCGGGGGTCGTCTTATACGCTGGGTGTCATCTTATAGGGCGGGTATATCCCAAACTCTGTATTTTAACTGGAAAGGTTGGGGGTCGTCTTATACGCCAGAAAATACGATAACTTGAAAGGTGGTGAGAGAATGTGCTACGTCTGGTCCAGAGACTGGTCCCACGGCCGCCAGCTGAGCTGTTGGGGATGCATGTTGCTAAGCTGCATCCTAGATCTACTGATGAGTCACCGAGTCCCTAGGGATGGGACCCTGTCCACGCACCTCATCACCGTTTCACCGCCTGTAGACCTGGCTGCGCGCCTGGTCACCGGGAGAGCCCGTGGCGGTGTGTCAGTCCAAAGCCCTTTGCAGAGTGAGACCGAAGGCAAGACACAGCTGATGTTCCACTCAAAGGCACAGAGGCAGGAAGACTTTCCTCCTCTCCTGCCCTTACTCGGGGGAGGGTCACGCAGCCTAACCGCCTTAGGGTGCCATCTCCTTTACTCCGTGTATCCCTTTAAATCTTTTTTTTTAAAAATGTATTTTATTGATTTTTTACAGAGAGGAAGGGAGAGAGATAGAGAGCTAGAAATATCGATGAGAGAGAGACATGGATCAGCTGCCTCCTGCACCACCCCCCCCATGGGGATGTGCTCACAACCGAGGTACAATGCCCCCAACCGGAATTGAACCTGGGACCTTTCAGACCGCAGGCCGACGCTCTATCCACTGAGCCACACCGGTTTCAGCCAGTTTAAACCTTAAACTCGTCCAGAAACAACTCCACGGAAAGACCCAGAAGAATGTTTGGTCAAATATCTGTGCTACCTCATGGGCCAGCCAGGTTGACATAACGGTATGCATCCCCGAGAGTTTCAAACACCGAAAAGCAAAAGGTGATGCGGCTGACGTTTTAGCACACACACAGTTACCCTCGTATGTGGAGACCCCACCCCTTTTTCCTCCTTATTGGGCACAAGACGTAGACTTCCGAGGCTGTATTCTCAGCCTGGGGTTTTCCGCCCAGCTCTGGTCTGGATCCCAACTCTCTGCCGAGGTTCCCGCTCCAGTTCCTGCAGGCAGGCCTTGCCCAGCAGCGGCCTGGAACCACTGTTTCACCGATTTCATCAGCCTGGATCTAGGGACTGTTTCTCTGGACCGCTTGACGCCCGGAGACGGGTCACCTCTCCTCGTTGGCTTTGCCCGTGCAGGGCCTCGTTTCATTGCGTCTTTGACTCGGGGAAAATATCACCCCAATATTTAATCCCTGGGGATTATGCTCCCACCCTGGCGTCCGCATGTGGAAAGCACGGAGCTTCAAACGTTTGCCCAGACCCTCGTCCAAGACGCCCCAGAGACCAGCGCACCCACACGCACCTCCTTCTTCAGTGTAGTCACGAAGGTAATTATTCTGGCTGCTCTGTCCACACGGGCCCGTATGCTGTTTTTTACGAGGATACCCTCTAGGGATAAATGTCTCCCCCAAAATGGTCGTGGTAATTAAAACCATTTTCCTCCAGGATTTATCTTTCAGTCAGTCCTCTGGGAAGAGGTGGCAAAGACCAGAAAGGCCTCGGCAACCGAGAGAGAGTCATCATCGGGAAGGTTTCCCCAAAGAGGGTAGAGAACCCCCCCAAGCAAAGAGGCGCCTTCTCCAGCCCAGTCCCTGCTCACAGCGGAGCTGCCTCCTGGAATGAGCCCCCCCAGGCATCTCATGCTCCTCCATCTGCACCTCAGTTTCCTCGGCCGTCATGATCCGGGTGACCCTGACCGGGCGCGGGGTTCGTGTAAGCAGGAAGTGAGACGAGCTGTGTCCGAGTCTGGGGTTCGTGGTAAATACTTCATAAAGAACCGTACGCTGAGACCGGTGTGGCTCAGTGGATAGAGCGTCGGCCTGCGGACTGAAAAGTCCCAGGTTCCATTCCGGTCGGGGGCATGTACCTTGCTTGCGGGCACATCTCCACTGTGGGGCGTGTGTGCAGGAGGCGGCTGATCGATGTCTCTCTCTCATCGATGTTTCTGACTTTCTGTCCCTCTCCCTTCCTCTCTGTAAAAAATCAATAATAATTATATATAAAAAGAACAGTACGCTGAACCCCAACCTGAGACCATTGTGCAGGGGACGTCGGAAGGACCAGACGTTCCAAAGTTGGGTTTGCATCGTCAGGGCCCCGGGGGGCAGCGCGTGCATTGACGCGTCGCTGAGTCTCAGTTTGCTCATCTGTGAAATGGGCCACCACCGGCCATGGTGTGGGGGGAATTGGGCAGCCGAACCCACAGGACCGTAAGGAAGGACCGGCCCCGGGGCCCCTCCCCGGCAGCCCCCGTAGCATTGATAATAAGAACGTTTTGCTTAACGTTCCTCTTCCGGTGTGCGCTCACCCAGATAATACGCATTAGGATCTCATTTTCTGAAGCTTCAGGGCGAGAGAGCGGCGCTCCGTTTAATCCGTCTTCCCTCCCACACCACGCGCTCCCCTCCGCCTTTGCAACAGTTTTTCTCCCTCCCTCCCCTCTTCCCTCGCTGCCTCGCTGCCTCGGGCTCCAGTGGATTAACTGCTTCTGCACCTCAGAGGCCGAGATGAACCCGGGAAGAAACCTCGGCGCAGACGGCTGGCGGCCGTGCCGGTCGGGACGCGTTTGGAGGTGAGAGGGATAAAACACGTCTCCCTCCCCAGCCGAGCCGTTCCCAGAAGGCAGTGGGAAGGGAGCCTCAGTGGAGGTGGAAAAATGAATACGTTTTCCGTTGGATGTTTGCCTGTGGGCAGGTCCTCCGTGTGGAGAAGAAGTCGGAGCCGGGGGCGGGGGGGGTGTGTGCACGGACGGTGCATTGCATAAACTCCCCAGAGCCTCCCCCTCAGGGTCAGAGCTTTTATATTTCCACTAGAGCAGCGGTTCTCAACCTGTGGGTTGAAGGACCCTTTCACAGGGGCCGCCTAAGACCATCAGAAAATGCAGATATTTACATCACGATGCATCACAGCAGCAACATGTCATGGTTGGGGGAGGTCATCACCACATGAGGAACTGTAGGCAAGGGTCGCGGCCTTAGGAAGGTTGAGAACCACTGTGCTAGAGGCTTAGTGCACGAAATTTGTGCACTTGTGTGTGGGGAGGTCCCTCAGCTTGTGCCCTCTCACAGTCTGGGCACCCTAGGGAGATGTCCGACAGACAGCTTAGTCCCGTTCCGTCAGTCAGACACCCTTAGTGCTGCCCCACAGGTGGGAGAGGCTCCCGCTAAGGCTGCTGTGCTCGCCAGCTATCAGCCTGGCTTCTGGCTGAGCGGCACTCCGCCTGTGGGAGCACACTGACCACCAGGGGGCAGCCCCTGCATTGAGCATCTGCACGTCACAGCTACTGGTCGACTGGTTGACTGTCTGTCCCCTGGTGGTCAGTGCCTGTCACAGCAAGCGGTTGAGCCAGCTATAGCATATCATTAGCATATAATTGGTCAGTCATAGGAACTGGTTGACTGGTCGACTGTCTGTCCCCTGGTGGTCAGTGCCTGTCACAGCAAGCGGTTGAGCAGCGTAATATATCATTAGCATATTACGCTGTGATTGGTTGAATGGCCGACCAGACGACCAGACACTTAGCATATTAGGCTTTTATCCTATAGGATCCCTTTTCCTTTCCACGAGGCTACCTCTGTGGTAGAGAGTGTGTGGGACTACGGTGCCGGGCAGCGGCTTCTTAACCTGGCTGCAGTGGCCATGTTGCAGGAACGTGTGGCTTCCTCACTTCTCTGTGAGCTGAGAGTCGCACCCCACCCCCCACCCAGCATCCTCCCTCTTCTATTCCCACTGTGTCTGGGCCTCAACGGTGCACATGGGGTGATTCAGAAAAAAAAAAATCCTTCCAATATTTGCTCTTCTAGTCAACTCTCCACACAGCTCCTGGCATCATTTCTTGTAAAATGAAAATGTGATTTTTTTAAAGACGTTTCCATCCTTGGCGCCGGCAGGGATCTTCGTACACTCCCCCGCCTGCCAGAACCGAGCGTGATGCATGGGGTCCTGGGGCATCCGAGGACAGCAATGTGCAGCAGCAGCGGCTGCGCCAGGTGTGGCTCAGTGCTCGCCAAATGCCGAGGGCACCCCGGGACCTCCCATTTCTAAGTCAGAGGGAGGGCAAGGGATTCCTTCCGGATGGTGGTGCCCCGGAGCTTAAGGTGCGGCACTCCCCTCTCCTCTTCCCCCACCTCGAAGCAGGCAGAGTGTGCTGACCGGGTGCCATAGGAACACAGCTGTTCTACCCTCGCTGGCCTGTGCGTGAGGGAGAAATCGGCTGCTGGGTGTCACCCCACGGAACGCTGGGGCCTCCTTGTTATGGCGGCACCGCACAGCATGGCCTGGCTAACAGAGGTGACCAGGTTTTATCTTATTTTTTTTTATTTTTTAGATATTTTATTGAGTTTTTTACAGAGAGGAAAGGAGAGGGATAGAGAGTTAGAAACATCGATGAGAGAGAGACATCGATCAGTTGCCTCCTGCACGCCCCCTACTGGGGATGTGCCCGCAACCAATGTACATGCACTTAACTGGGATCAAACCTGGGACCGAACCCGGGACCCTTCAGTCTGCAGGCCGATGCTCGCTCGCGCTCTCTCTCTCTCTCTCTCTCTCTTGCCTATTGCTGCCTCGGCTCCCGGTACCACCCTGGAGGCTGTATTCCTTGATCCACCCTGTGCCTCCCTTGTACTCCGCTCCCAGTTCCGCCTGCCGCCCCCTTTAGAGCTGGGATAAGATGCCCATTATCTTCCAGGCCCTCTTTTCCGTTCCTTCTGATCCTGTCTACACTGAGCTGCTTCCTCCTTCCCTCTCCTCGGCACCTGCCTCTCGTCCAGACAGCCGCCTTCTGTGGGCAACGTGTTTTGCCATCAAGGATGTTTGTATTCATTTTATATTTTCTCACCCTAATCCGGCCTTTCTTTATTCCTTCAGCTCAACGCCTTTGTCTTTATGCAGAAGCAGACTCCTACCCTGCCCCCACTCTTCGCTCCCTCTCCCCATTCCCACACAGGCCTCATTTCGAAGTCC
This sequence comes from Lasiurus borealis, assembly GCA_004026805.1. Classification (NCBI taxonomy): domain Eukaryota; kingdom Metazoa; phylum Chordata; class Mammalia; order Chiroptera; family Vespertilionidae; genus Lasiurus; species Lasiurus borealis. The sequence goes on along the minus strand of PVJN01004643.1, from coordinate 39,023 downwards.
AGGCTCACCAAAACCGGTGTGGCTCAGTGGGTAGAGCATCGGCCTAAGGACTGAAAGGTCCCGGGTTCGATTTCGGTCAAGGGCCTGTATCCTAGTTGTGGGCACATCCCCAGTAGGAGGCGTGCAGGAGGCGGCTGATGGATGTTTCTCTCTCATGGATGTTTCTAACTCTCTATCCCTCTCCCTTGTTCTCTGTAAAAAAACAATTAAAAAAAAAAAAAAGTACGGGCTTAATTATTGGAGAACAAGGGGAGGAGAAACTGTCTTAGGAAACTTTAGAAACTCCAAGCGTTTTTCTTCTTTTTACGTTTATAAATAACGGTCGTCTAGGCGAATAACACATTTTGACTATTTTAGGGCGACGCGAAAAAGAAAAGTTAAAGACCTCTTCCAAAATCAACACGCCCACTCCCACACCGAGGCGCTGGAGCGTGGCTAATTAGCGCAGAGCCGGTGCCAGAGCCACGTGTGCAGGGAGCCACGTGGAGGACTTAATATCAGGCTGTGAATATGTGCTTTCCTCTACACTTCATTGTTTGCTTCAGACGTTGCCCCGGGCAACCAAAATCTGTTCCAGAATCCGACAGTCCGCGCTTACAATAAGGCAGGCAGGGAAGAAAAGGAATGTCTTCTTCCACATCCCATCAGTCTCCCGCGCCCACTCCTCCCAGAGGCCACGTGCCAGGGACTTCTTCTCCACACGGCGTCCACCCGGACAGGGCCTGTCCCCTGCTCCTTCACCGCCTGCCCAGTTCCCAGCACACAGGAGACACTCACTGTGTGCACGAATAAATGAATGATGGATGGATTGGCTCATATACAACACAATTAGCTGGCCTGGGTCGGCTTCTCCTACTAGACCAGTGGTCGGCAAACAGCGGCTCACTGAGCCACATGCAGCTTGCGAGCCACGGTTTGCTCTTCTATTGACTAAAGAGTTTGCCGACCTCCAGACTAGACTAAATGGTACCCTGTAGTTGGAAGCGGTGAGGATTAGGCAATTGTGGCATATTGTGTGCAAAGAGGTAAAGGGTAGTCTATGACAGTGGTCGGCAAACTCAGTCAACAGAGTGGCAAACCCCCGGCATGTGGCTCGCGAGCCGCAGTTTGCTGACCACAGTATTAGAATGAGAGATTCCTGAGGTTATGAAGCAGATAACAGATGAGTAGCAGACACTACGGTCTGGATGGATGGATGGATGGATGGATGGAGGGAGGGCTGGAGGGGTGGAGAAGTGGATGGGTGGAGGGGTGGCTGGGTGGGTGGATGGATGGGTGGGTAGGTGGATGGTTGCCTGGGTAAGTGGGTGGGTGGGTGGGTGGATGGGTGAGTGGGTAGATGGATGGGTGGATAGGTGAGTGGGTGGTGGGTGGGTGGATGGGTGGATGTGTAGATGGATGAGTGGATGGGTGGGTGGGTATATACTAACCAGAAATAAGTTGAAGTACAAAAGTCCAAAGAAATAGTATCAACCCAGAAGGATTAGCTTACAAAGGTGGGCTGAATAGCTGAGACAGAGGTGGGAAGGCCTGGGAAAGCACAAGAACAAGTGAAAGGGGGAAATGAAGCAACCGGGAGTAAAAGGCAGAGGGGAGCACATGCCTCGTCTCAGCCTAGACTATGTGCCTGGACATTTTCCGCTCCTGAGTCCTCGGTCTTTGTCTGCCTTCTCTGTCCGTCTGTTTCTCCCTTCGTTACTAGACAGAGCCCAGATAAGTCAATACCTCTGCGATCTTTTAACTGCTGCAGTGGTGGAGACCGTAGCAATTACCCAGACCAAATTGTCTTTTACTAGAGGCCCAGTGCACAAAATTCACGCACTGGGAGGTGTCCCTCAGCCTGGCCTGCACCCTCTCGCAGTCTGGGACCCCTTGCTCCTTACCTGAGAGGCTCCCACCACCACCACCACCACCGCTGTGTTCGCCAGCCATGAGCCTGGCATCTGCCCCCTGGTGGCCAGTGCGCATCATAGCGACCGGTCATTCCACCGTTCGGTTGATTTGCATATTAGCCTCTTATTATATAGGATGTTCCCCTCCAAAGGCCTGCAAAGAGAGGCTAGGTGTGGGACCAAAATGAGTTTTTCCCGCTTGATTCCTCTGATATTGTTTAGCCACGCTTCATGGCTTTTCAGAAAGGAAGGCTTGTTTTATGGGTCGATGCTCAACCCCTGAGCCACGCCGGCTGGGCCACCAGAGACAGGTGGGATGGGATGCGGCAAAGGCCAGAGCATGGTCCCGACCGAGCCCTCTGCTGATAAGTCTCACGTCACCCTCACTGCCGTCGCTGAGCTGGGCGGTCTATGCTTTGCTCGTACAGTTTTCAGGAAGAGAAGTCACATGATTTGGAGGAAGTGACACAGCTGACTAGAGCTCAGGTGGGACTGCAACCCAGGTCCTGTGATACCAAGGTCTCACAAACCCTCAGTCCTGGGATCAGGCTCCCTCCCCGGGTCCAGGCCCCGGGAACCGGGCCGTGTTCACACAGCCCTGGAGCTGAATGAATGACTTTGAACTTGACTGAGAATTGCCCAGGCCTCATGGTTCTCGCTGATTCACGGTTTGCCCTCCAGTGTTTGTCGGCCCCATTATCGTGTTTGCCGCTCGTCATAAATCAGTCGCCAGAGATACGCTATCTGCCGCACTGGCACCAAGCTTCCCGCTCCCTCTTCTGGTCCCACGACAGGCGTCGCGGCCGGTCAGGCCCCGGGCGTGGACTCCGCGTCCCCTTATCTTATCGTAAAACAACACACGTCAGGCTTGGCACACGGACTTATCGTGCAGCTCCGTGTAAATAAGACTTACCTTCCTTTCTGCCTCACCGCACACCACGCTCAGCTCCGGAGGGATTTCCAGCTCTTTCTGTCCGTTAAAGGGATGAATGAATGAACGTATGGGGTGTTCCTACACATTTTCCCCTCAGACTGGCCAGGAGGGGCCACGAGATTTCCTTTCATTACACCTGGCGGTGCGGTGTCCACTGCACAGACGGCCTGAACTCTCACGCCAGGCCGCTGGGAGGAGGGAGACGCCCAGGCTGGCGGCAGACTGGGAGTTGAGGGCACCCGGCCGGTTTGGGGGTTGTTCGGGGGAAGGGTGGGCCCAACGGCCACGTCTTGGGGAGGCAGGGGTCTCCTCTGTGGAGGAGGCGGGATGAAACAGACCGCCGCGCCCGGCAGCTGGGAGTCCGAGCCCGGCAGGGGCGGCACCGGGACTCCTGGGGGAGAGGGCGGGCCTGGAGGTGCCGAGGGAGGAGGACTGTGGGCAAAGGAAAAATAGTGGGTAAAAGGATGCAGATCGCCAAAACCGGTGTGGCTCAGTGGATAGAGCGTCAGCCTGCGGACGGAAAGGTCCCAGGTTCGATTCCGGTCAAGGGCATGTACCTTGGTTGCGGGCACATCCCTAATTGGGGGCGTGCAGGAGGCAGCTGATCGATGTCTCTCTCTCATTGGTGTTTCTAACTCTCTATCCCTCTCCCTTCCTCTCTGTAAAAAATCAATAAAACATACTTAAAAAAAGAAAAAGAATGCAGATTACATGGGAAGCAGGCAAAGGGCATGCCAAATGGGCAGTTAACAGGTCTGCAGACTTGCAAAGGCCTGTGGGTGTGCGAAGGCTGTGGGTGTGCGAAGGCCTGTGCGTGTGCAAAGACCTGTGGGTGTGCAAAGCCTGTGGGTGTGCAAAGGCCTGTGGGTGTGCAAAGGCCTGTGGGTGTGCGAAGGCCTGTGGGTATGCAGAGCCTGGGGGTATCTTCAAAAGGCTGGCGGCCCCGGTTTCTGCAGCAAGGCTGGTCATCTGTCCCTGCTCACAGGCAGCTCCCGATGGGGAGGGTGGCTGCATGTGCAGGGCAGCACCCAGGCCCCCTGCCCCTACCAGCCAGGCTAGGATGCACCTCCTTTAATCAGAACAAACCTGTCACAGAGGACAGCGTGGTTAGCATTTCATACAGTCCTGGCTGCCCCGGGATTCCGTGTCTGCCCCTGCCACAGTGACAGCGCCCTCAGCCTCTCGCCTGCCTCCCGGTTGCAGCATCTCCGTCAGCACGTCCTCGGTGGTGAGAGCGGGCAGTTGTAGAGTGACCCTTGCGTTGGCATGCCCAATCAGCCTGTGCCCGCTGCTTCCGGCCCGCGTGCGGCTGTTGGTTGTACAAACACCGACAGCCGAGATACCCCCGCCCCCTGTCTGCACGCACGCACGCATGGACGTCCCCTGGTGTTGGCTGTAACTGCCCTGGACAGGGGCACGTTCCCTCCTGCCTCTTCCCCAGCACAGAGCTGGCGACTCTGGGCAGCGCGGCCCGGGCACTCGGCAAGGCGGGCAGGGTGGACCCTGCTGGTGGACCGAGCAGATGCGGGTGATGGGAGTGGGCGTGCCTGGCACCCCAGCCCAGGGCACTCCCTGCTCGCCGTGTGGCCTCCACAGGACATCTCGTGCCATGCCCCCTTAGTATGCTCATCACATGTGCAGGCGGGGTCTGGCTCCTCCTGAGATTGGGGAGAGCTGGGGTCTCTCGCAGGCATTTCTCCCGAGGAAGCCCCGGAGCTGCTGGGAAGCTGGCCTCCACGCCCGTGCCCACTGCACGGAGAGAGACGGTTCCGGCTGCTCCGTTCTCCCTTCTCGTAAAGGAGCCACGATGGCAGCCACCGTGCAATCTCGGCCCGGCCGCCGGCCGCCCTGCTAATGAGCAGCAGCCTCCGCGGGGCGAGTCTTTGAGGAAAATAAATCACACACACTCAGGTGTCTGGCTCTCACCCCCCTTAACCGTAACTCCCCTGTCTGCGCCTCTTTCCGGCTCTTGTTGTAGCGAGGCCACAGGAGAGGGAGCTGCAGGCCCTCCGCCGGGGCCTGGTGGTGGTGGGGGGTCCCCTTTTCCTATTCCTGAGGCTTTAAACAAAAGGCAGCTGGCACGCCGCCCCCTGGGTGCGAGAGAGCCCCCCACACCTGATTCTTCGAAGCATCCACTTCGTCTTCCAGTCCCTTCGCTGGCTCACACGCAGGGGCCGCTCCGCCTGGTGGGTGATACGTGTGGTGAGGTGACTGCTCCCGCCGTCCAGGTCCCGGGAAGGTGGGGGAAGGGAGCCCGCAGGGACCCGGAGGCCGAGTCAGCGGCTCAGCATCCCGCCCGCCTGCCACCCGCTCTTTGCTGCTTACCCCACTCACACACCCTGAAGAGTACTTCGCCATCGCTCCATATTATTCCCATCCTTCGGGGGGCTGGGGGTAGTTGGGGGGCAGGGACACCTGGATTTAAATTTCTGCAGGTGCGCCTCGTCACTCTCCTTTTTAAAAACTCCCCGAGTGCCAGCGATTTGCTGCCGCATTCTCCTCCTCGGCGGTGGCGGCGTGTGATTTGCATGGGGCACGGGCTGAGCGGCTAATCAGGCAGGATTAGTGCGGTGCCAGGCTCTTTACCGATGCAAAGCGACGTGGGGAAGAGGGGGTGGCGGGGGGGGGGAGCATAATGCAAGGGGCTCAAGGTGTTCAAGGAGCTGATTGCCTCTGAGGCGTCGGTATTCTAGCAGCCCCAGCCCGCAGCCCAGGGAAGGGCGGGGAGCGAAACCCGGGCCTGCAGGCCTCCTCCTCCTCCGTGTCCTCCTCCTCCGTGTCCTCCTCCTCGCCCCCCATGATCTCCTGACCATCACTGTCACCAGTGGGCAGACTGGCACTGGGGCCATAACCCAGGGCCCAGTTTGCGGGCCCACCTTGCCTCTGTGGTTTGAGGCCTGGTTATTTTGGGGGGAGATCGGAGACCCCTCGGTGCCCATGCTGGCATCTGCCAAGAGGGAGAGAGGAAGAACCGCATCGTACCTGGACGACGGGTATGCCAGAGAGAAGATGGGGGAGCCCCCTGTGCAAAGCTGGTGCCCGGAGTGCAGTACCCACTGCAGAGAAGGAGTGGCCTCTGCCCCCACATCCCCCCTGGCCCAGCGCCTGGGGGCGGTGAGAGTCAGTGACCCTGGAAGGCACGCTGTGTGACCAGCGTGGACCAGCCACCTCCATTCATGAGCGGCCCCGCCCATCCCTCGAACTTGTCACAGATGATCGATCTCCAGGCGTGTCATTAAAACGGGGAGATAGTCCTGCTTTGCCAGCCCCGGCCCTGCTCCGGCCTCTCCTCGCTAAGCCAGCCAGGCCGACCGGTTCATGGCACGTGGCCCGGGGCTTTGCTGCGGTGAGCGCTGAGGGTTCCTCACCCAGGGGAGACTCTCAGCCCTAGGAAGACGGGCAGGCAGGCCCCGCTGTGCCCGGGCAGGCGGCAGGGGGTCTTGAGCTGCAGAGGGGCAGGAGCTGCGGCTTGGGGGGGTCTCAGAAATACCACACAGGGGGTGGGCCAGCTGTGCCTGGTCTGGGCTCTGACCTCTGACCCTACCCAGGACCTCTGACCATACCCAGGACCTGTCTGGCAGTGTGGAAAACTGGAATTGACTTTCTTTTTAAATGTATTTTTATTGATTTTTTTATTTTTATTTTATTTATTTATTTTTAATATATTTTATTGATTTTTTTACAGGGAGGAAGGGAGAGGAATAGAGAGTCAGAAACATCGATGAGAGAGAGACATGGATCAGCTGCCTCCTGCACACCCCACACTGGAGATGTGCCCGCAACCCAGGTACATGACCTCGACCGGAATCGAACCTGGGACTTTCCAGTCCGTAGGCCGAAGCTCTATCCACTGAGCCACACCGGTTTTGGCTTTTATTGATTTTTTAGAGAGAGAAGAAAGAGAGAGAGAGGGAGAAACTTTGATTGGTTGCCTTACAAGCCCTGGCCACGATCAAACCCATAGACTTGGGTATGTGTGCCCTGACCCGGAATTGAACCCGTGACCTCTGGGAGTATGGCACGACGTTCCTACTGACTGAGCCACAGTCCAGTCCAGGGCTTCCATTTGGGGCCGTTGTTGTTTGAATGGATCCATGGATCTGATCAACGGAGCGGCTCCCAGGTCCAGTCCTGTCCACATGACCACCTGACCACCCTGCCCAGGGAGGTACCAGGACCTCCGCTCTCGAGTCTGTTTGGCGAAGGCCTCTGAGTGTGGCTTCCTGGATAGAGCATAGGCCTGCAGACTGAAAGGTCCCAGGTTCGATTCCCGTCAAGGGCATGAACCTTGGTTGTGGGCACATCCCCAGTAGGGGGTGTGCAGGAAGCGGCTGATTGACGTCTCTCTCTCATTGATGTTTCTAACCCTCTATCCCTCTCCCTTCCTCTCTCTAAAAATCAATAAAATATATTAAAAAAAAAAAAAGAAAACAAAAGGTCAATGACCACACGTTTATACACCCGGAGAGATGATGCTGGCCGGGCTGGGCCAAGGCCATGTGCATCGAGATGGTCTCTGAAACGCATCCATCAAGCGTCGATGGGGCTCTGTTTGGCGAAGGCCTCGGGGTGTGGCTTCCTCCTGGTGCGCGGCCAGTGTAAAGGCCACGTCCGCAGGGGTGTGGGCGGGGATGACAGCGGGTAATGGGGCGAGACCGCGTCCTCCCGTCCTCACGCTTCCCCTCCGGGGGTGCGGGGCCAGAGGTGGTCCGTGCCTGGGCCCCAGGGCTGGAGGTCAAGACTCCGGGGACGGGAGGCAGTCACACTCAGAGGCCTCCACCAAGCAAAGCGGGGCCTGGCGTGGGGTCCGGGTGCTGCCGGCTCGTCCGAGCGGCCCCGCCTGCACAGCACACAGTGTGGGTGGCCCGTCCGCTCTCCCGCTGGGTGCATGGGGGCACCCATCATTTCTCTCAGCTCCGGGCTCCTCGTCTTGAAAGTCGGAAATCACCCTGTAGCCAAAACCGGTGTGGCTCCGTGGATAGATTGCCGGGCTGCGGACTGAAAGGTCCCGGGTTCGATTCCAGTCAAGGGGCATGTACCTTGGTGGCGGGCACATCCCCAGTAGGGGGCGTGCAGGAGGCGGCTGATCGACGTCTCTCTCTCCTCGATGTTTCTGACTCTCTATCCCTCTCCCTTCCTCTCTGTAGAAAATCAATAAAATTAAAAAAAAAAAAGATTCTAAAGTTCGAAATCACCCTGTAGCCGAAACCGGTGTGGCTCAGTGGATAGAGCGTCGGGCTGCGCACTGAAGGGTCCCGGGTTCGATTCCGGTCAAGGGCATGTACCTTGGTGGCGGGCGCATCCCCAGTGGGGAGCGTGCAGGAAGGAGGCGGCTAATTGTTGTTTCTCATCGATGCTTCTAACTCTCTATCCCAGTGGTTCTCAACCTTCCTAAGGCCGAGACCCTTGCATACAGTTCCTCATGGGGTGGTGACCCCCAACCATGAAATGTTGTTGCTGTGATGCATCGTGATGTCAATATCTGCATTTTCCGATGGTCTTAGGCGACCCCTGTGAAAGGGTCGTTCGACCCCCAAAAGGGTCGCGACCCACAGGTTGAGAACCGTTGCTCTATCCCTTCCCCTCCTTCTCTGTAGAAAATCAATAATATATATATATATATATATATATATATATATATATATATATATATATATTTAAAAAAATCACCCTGTGGGCTAGGCATCGTCCTGAGGACTATCGGGACAGTGGGTGCAAAGCGCTCCGAGGTAGAGGTCAGGTTCGGTAGATATTGAACTCCTTCTTCTCCCTCCCAGCACAGGGAAGGGAACGTCTCATACTCGCTCTGACTTAGAGATCAATAAGGACGCATTCAGGGAAGGGAGGCAGGGGAATTCCGTCCTTCGCTGCGGGGGCTCATTTAAAGGGGCAGGAACGGGAGAAACGGGAAATGCAGAGATGCTCACCGCGAACCCCCGGAAACCTAGGGGGAGGCGCTGAATGGATGGATGTTCTGGACCAGGAAGATGGCCCGTCTGCTCTCCCTGCATTGGCATGCTTCGGGCACGGGGTTTGTGGGCGCCTTTCCCGGGAACGCGGTGTCACCCCTGGAGTTGAGTGTCGGACCCTCCCGTTCAGCACGCCCTTCGCAGAAAGCCCTCCCTCTTCTCCTCGTGACACCTCGGCGCACCTGCGGCGGACGTGACCCCAGGGGTCCGCTCGAGTTGCCGATGGCCAGGCAGGGTGGACACGGACAATCCCCACCCTTTGGGGACCGTTCCCCTCTCACCGACGACATCAGGGCCGCACGGCTACCAATCAGGGGCTCTCATCACCTTGAAAGGACGGTCTTGACCTCCGCCCCTGGGATCCAGGCACGGACCACCTCTGGCCCCGCACCCCCGGAGAGGAAGCGTGAGGACGAGAGGACGCGGTCTCGCCTCATTACCCGCTGTCATCCCCGCCCACACCCCTGCGGACGTGGCCTTTACACTGGCCGCGCACCAGGAGGAAGCCAGACTGGGAGGCCTTGGACAAACAGAGCCCCATCGACGCTTGATGGATGCGTTTCAGAGACCATCTCAGTGCATGTGACCTTGGTCTAGCTCGGCCAGCATCATCTCTCCGGGTGTATAAACATGTGGTCATTGACCTTTTGTTTTCTTTTTTTAAAAAATATATTTTATTGATTTTTTACAGAGAGGAAGGGAGAGGGATAGAGAGTTAGAAACATCGATGAGAGAGAGACATCGATCAGCCGCCTCCTGCATGCTCCTCACTGGGGATGTGCCCGCCACCAAGGCACATGCCCTTGACCGGAATCGAACCTGGGACCTTCCAGTCTGCAGGCCGACACTCTATCCACTGAGCCACACCGGTTTCGGCGACCTTTTGTTTTCTACCCAGAGCCAAGCCCTCGGAGGCATGCTTATACCCTTTCGCCGCAGACAGGCCTCCTTGGGCCACAGAGGAGGCGAAGGTCGCCACTGTCCAGCCTTGTCTCTGCTTCAGGGAAGCAAAAGGTGGCGTCTGAGTGAGAAACACGGCTAGGACGCTCCGGGCCTGCCGTTCCAAAGCACAAAAATGACAATGAAAAGTGGAGACGCAGTTCCCAGGGTGGGCCAGGTGCAGGCATTGGAATCCGCTGTCCACCTCGCCGGGGGCTGTGGTCCCGGCACACCCCCTCCAGTTTCCCTTTGCAGCCTCCGAAATTCATGGGTGATTTCCCCCTCAGCACCTGCGTCCCAGGCTCCACGAGGGTGTCTGTAATCACAGGAAGGTGAGGATGGGGACGCTACCCTCAGTGCGACAGCCACCCTCCACTCCCCCCGGCCAGAGCCCCGCCCGTGACTCAGACCTGCCTGTCAGCGAGGATGGATGGCCGGACAACGGACAATGGATGGGAGTATCACTGATGACAGGGGAGCGGTCCCGGCACAAACCACATCCGGCCGCCTCTCCGGGTGTCAGTCTGGGATGGACGTCCGGAAACAGGGCGTGACGGCTGCAACGGAGGAACTCATCAGGGTGATGGAGTGTCTCCTGCTACACCTCACAAATATTTGAATACGTGGAAGATGGAAATTAAAAAAAAAAAAAAGGAAGTGCATTTCCAGGTGGTTTTTATTTTGTTTTTTTTTCCATAGGTAAAATGGATAATCATAGTATTTTCTTCACGGGGGTGGGAGGGCTTAGGACGAAATAAGCATTCACCTATTGCAACCATTTGTTGATGGACGCGGAGGATAGACCGATGAGAGAGAGAGATGATAGACAGACAGATGAGAGGTAGATAGATGACAGATAGATGATTGAGTGATGAAAGACGGATAGATGAGTAAGCAGGATGACAAATGTAGACCCAGAGAGACTGCCAGCCACTCAGTCTTTGGTGAACGTGAAAACCCCGGATGTTCCTCATTCTCTAGAGCAGCGGTTCTCAACCTTCCTAAGGCCGCGACCCTTTAAGACAGCTCCTCATGGGGTGGTGACCCCCACCCATAACATTATTTCCGTGGCTACTTCATCACTGTCATTGTGCTACTGTGATGAACTGTCATGTAAATATCTGATAGGCAGGATGTATTTTCGTTGTTACAAATGGAACATCATGAAAGCATAGGGATTCATCACAAAAACATTATGTCATTATATACTGTGAAATATTTATTTCTAATTACAAATAAATGAAATTTTTTGTCTTGAATCGTGGTGTAGCATGGGCAACAGTCTTCCTAGGACAACAGTAAACTATATGGCTACACTTTGCTACACCGAGGAGCGGTGTGTTGGTTCCTAAGACCATGGGAAATAGGTGTTTTCTGCTGGTCTTAGGCGACCCCTGTGAAAGGGTTGTTCGAACCCCAAAGGGGTCACAACCCACAGGTTGAGAACCACTGCTCTAGAATGAGGGGACCTTCTGACACAGACAAAGCAGCAGGAGAAGGCCACCACGTGAGGACGAAGGCAAGGCCCCGGGGGCGGGGGGGGGCTCCCACAGGCTAAAGACCACCCAGGGGTGTCGACAGGACTCCAAAGCTGAGAGAGGCAGGCGGGTGAGCCTGGGGACCGTGACCTTGCGAGGTGACCTTGGCCATGTGCATGTACACGTTGGCTGTAAGCTGGGTTTATGTGTGTATTCATATTTCATTTCTTTTGTTTTTTAAGCTGTTTTTTTTTTTTTTTTATGGTTAAAAGTGTTTGTTTACTTATCCAGGCAGGCTAAGCTTTCACCTGCAAAGCCCGCGTGTTCCTCTGACTCACGCTGGGTGCACGGCTTTTTCTCACGGCCCCGTTCAGTGTGCCAGTGTGCCGGCGTTGACCCTGACTGAGTCAGTGCCGGCTCACACCTGGCCCAGACGGGGAACTCTGGCAGTCATGTCTCTCACCCCACCCACAGGTGAGAGGTGAAAGGTCATGGCGGTAAAATACCACGCTCGGTCATGCAGATAGAGAAGAAACTTCCTTCCCAGCAGGAGAGAGGCATCCACCCAACCCTTTTTCCTCTAAAGCCAGGGCCATTGGGGCAGGGTCAAATACTTTTAAAAAAATATATGTATCATGAGTAAATAACAAAAAACAGGTTTAGCCTGCACGTGATGGTGATTCTGAAACGTTCCGATGCGAAGTCAAAGTATGAACCGAAAAAATGACAAAGCCTGGCTGTTGGCTCCGTGGTTGAGCCTCGACTTACGAACCAGGAGGTCACAGTTTGATTCCCGGTCAGAGCACCTGCCCGGGTTGGGGCCTTGATTTTCCAGGAAGGAGGGGCGTGCAGGAGGCAGCCGGTCCATGATTCTCTCGCATCATTGATGTTTCTCTCTCCCTCCCTCTCCCTTCTGCTCTGAGATCAATACAGATACTTTTTAAAAACGATAGGGGAGCACGGGCCACACATAGCTAGTTAAAGAGCAGCGTGGGGAGCAGTGGGAAGAGTGTAACTGGGGTGACAGGTGTTGGGCCCCCAAAAGGTTCCGGGGCTGGACAAGGCCTTCTGGGAGGGACCTTTGACCTCCCTGGCCTCAGAGCCGCTCTCTGGTAGCCGCGTCCTTCAGGCTAAGTGAGTCCTTCTCTCTCCCCTCCTCCTCCTCCTCCTCGCTCCGGGGGAGCCAGGGCTGACTACTGAAGGGGGAGATCAGTGTAACTCAATACGTAATGATGTGCGCTGTCACCTCTCTATATAAAAGCCTAACATAGTCTGAGGCTCTACAGTCTCAACCCACAGGTTGAGAACTACCATCAGAAAACACAGGTATGTCCATGATGGTTCATAACAGCAGCCAAATGACAGTGATGAGATAGCAAGGGAGATGATTTTATGGCTGGGGGTCACCACCCCAGGAGGAACGGTATGTATTAAAGGGCCGCAGCATTAGGGAGGTGGAGAACCACTGGTTCAGATACACAGAGACCGGCCCGGACACAGGCTAGGGCCCGAGGGACTTGCAGAAGGCCACCCGGATGAGGTCACACGTCCGCTACCTCCAGGCCAGTGGGTTTCCCGGCCGACTTCGGAGGCCCTGGCTCTGCCCCGGTGCACCGGGAAGCGCTGCCTCGTTCCTCCCTTCCTGTTTATTCGCGTTGAGAACCCAACTTTAAGCCAATCTCTGTGAACTTAGGATGCCAGTGGTCTCACCTCCCGGAGCCTCAGTCTCCCCGTCTGTACAGTGGGGGCAAGCAGTAACTATCTCAGCGAGCCGTGCAAAGGAGACAGAAGACGGTGTCAAAAAGCTTTGTTCCTAGCACACATTCAATAGGCGACTCATGTTACTGGGGTACAGAGCCCCCAATCCCTCCCGGAGTCATGCTACTTGCTGAGTGCCAGGCAGCCATGCAGATTGGGGGATTGGGAGGAGTGCGTCTTTGCCTGGTTTTGCGCCGTAAAATGAGCTGAGTGTCAACCTGTAGGGCACAGACAGAACCGGCACCACCGAGGACCGGAGCCAGGCCCCAGGACAGAACCCCCCAGGGCGGGCTTGCAGGACGTGGGCGCCGGAAGGGACCTCAGAAATGGGGGGCTCGGGGTTGAATATCCAGCCCACCCCAGGCTGAGAGAGGGAGCCCACACCCGTGCCCCTGGTGGTCCCAGTCTGCTGCAGCACCTTCGGGTGAAAAGGGGCGGGACTCTCACCCCTCAGAAGCTTGCTCTGCACCTGGCCCCCTGAGATGGCGAGAGTGGAGCCTCAGCCTGATGCCCCGATTGGATGAGACTTGGGGGAGCTGGGGAGTCTGGGTTGCCGTGCACACAGGTGGGTGCTGTGCACACAGGGAGGCGTGAACATCTGTAGACCCGGGCGAACTGGAGTAAATCATCAGCCAAAAGCTGTGCCAACAGGTCCCCCATCCTCTCCCCGTCCATCTTGCCCTTGACCTTGAGCTGACCTTGTGGGTCACATGGACGTGAGGAAGACGGAGGCAGTGACCGTGGGACTCTCGGTGAGGTTTTAAGGGTCTGAGGCTGCTTCCTCTGGGAGCTGGGAGCTGGGTGCAGCCCCGGGACCCACACAAAGCAGCCCGCCGGCCGCAGGGGCGTGGTGGGCTCCTGGCGGATGATGCTGTGTACACAGTGTGCGGACGGAGGGAGGGCTGTGCCCCAGAGGCACGGGAGAGCCGAGGCCACTGCGCCCCACCCTCAGCGGGCTGTGCGCCCCGGCTCCCTCCCTCCCGTGGCTTCCAGAAACACCCCTTCCGGAAAGAGCTGCCCTCTGTGCAAAGGAGAATGCCCCCACCTCCTGCTCCCCACCCTGCCGCGCTGGCTCCCCGGGTCCCAGGCCCCGTGCTGGCGGGGCGCCCCTGTTTCCGGGGGCGTGTGTGTTTCACCGTCAGTCAACACGGGGCATGAGTGATGTTCTCATGACGCCCGACACACCCAGCGCACAATAGCGGAGGGAAAACAGGAAGGGGACAAGGTCACGGCTGTTTCCACTTTGGTGGAAAGAGGGAGGGGCCGGCGGCCTGGGGCCCGCACAGCCGTCCTCCTGGGCTGGGCAGGGAGGAACAGCGGGGTGTAGTGGGGTGCGGGGAGGGGCGGTCTCCTCTCTGGGAGGCTTCCTCTGTCCGCTGATCTCCAAGGTCATGTCCAAGGCAGCCTCTGGGACCGTCCTCCGCCCGGGTCTGCAAGCGCTTCGAGGAGGGTTCCCGCCCGGGAGTTGAGCAACCAGATCTGTGTACACACACACACACACACACACACAGGGACACACACACACACAGATGCACGCACACTCCCCTCATATGGCAGTTCAGCTCGGGGAACAGCCATGGCTGAGAACCAAGGGCCAGGAGTTTCTGAGCCCAAACCCACCAGGCGGGGTCCTCCCTGCAGGTTCTTATTGCTCAGGATGCTCTCCAAGCTCCGCCCCGTCCTGCAGTCCTCACTCAGCTCAGGGGCCCTCGCGTGGGTGGCGTGGCGGGGGGTGACCAGAGGGGCCAAGGCCTCTGTCCCTGCCCTCAGGCCACGGGGGTGCACGGAGGGGACTGCTGGACTGGGACGAGGTGCCTGAATTCCCTCCAGTTTTCAGCCGCCAAAGGACACTATTGCTTGTGTTGTTTTTTTGTGTGTGTGTGGGTGTGTTTTTAATTAATTTTTTTTTTTTTTGTGAGGAGGACAGCAGTTCTTAAGGCCCCTCTGGGACCCTGGGCTGGGAGGCTGGTGTGGGGCTGGGACTCCTCGCTCCTCCAGGCAGCCTCCAAAGGAATGGTCTCGCCGAAACCGGTTTGGCTCGGTGGATAGAGCACCAGCCTGCAGATCGAAAGGTCCCGGGTTCGATTCCGGTCAAGGGTATGTGCCTTGGTTGCTGGCACATCCCCAGTAAGGGGTGTGCAAGAGGCAGCTGATGGATGTTTCTAGCTCTCTCTCCCTCTCTCCCTTCCTCTCTGTAAAAATAAATAAATAGCCGAAACCGGTTTGGCTCAGTGGATAGAGCGTCGGCCTGTGGACTGAAAGGTCCCAGGTTCGATTCCGATCAAGGGCATGTACATTGGTTGTGGGCACATCCCCGGGGGCGGGGGGCGTGCAGGAGGCAGCTGATCGATGTCTCTCATCCATGTTTCTAACTCTATCCTTTTCCCTTCCTCCCTGTAAAATTGCAATAAAATATATTTTAAAAAAAGAAAATAAAAGTCATCTGTAACTCTATTTAAAAAGTAAATAAATAAAATACATTAAAAAAAAGAAAAGGAACGGTCTCCTTCCCGATTAAAAGAGTGGCACATGTGGGTGCCCGAACAGCCCATGCCTCACCTCTGCACCCCCTGCCAGTCTCCGTGTGCTTTCTTCCTGACCTTCCAGTGGTAGCCCTTCCAGCCAGCTTTCCCCGGTTCCGGTTGGCGGTGGTTCCGCCTTTTAGCTGTAATTTGGATGTGGTGGCGGGAGGCAGCGAGTGCAGGCCTTTCCCTCCGCCGCCATCTTGGTTCCTCCTCCTCTCCACTTGCGTTGTTTCGAATTCCCAGGAATTTCTGGGGAGCGAATCTTTCTTTCCTTCCTGGAGCCTCAAACGTGGTCCAGAGTCAACAGCGACGTCAGTTTCCCTGAAAGCGGCCAGCCCTGCCCCACCCCGTCCAGATGTGCTTCCCAATTGCAAGTTGGGAGCAGAAATTGCTTCTTTCTCATGCACACTTTTTTCCTGATCTTACTTTGTTTTTAAATTGTTATCAGAGAGGAAGGGAGAGAGACACACACAGAGAGAGATAGAAACATCAGTGATGAGAGAGTGTCATTGATTGGCCGCCTCCAGGACACCCCACCCTGGGGATCCAGCCAGCAACAGGGCAGGTGCCCTGACCAGGATGTGAACCATCACCTCCTGGTTCAGAGTTTGATGCTCAGTTTCAGAGCCACGCCGGCTGTGCTGGTTTTACTTTTTTTAACCCAGGCTTAGTGCTGGGGACATGGAAGACTCTCCTGTCTCCCATGGGCGAAGCCAAGGAGAGAACTTCGGGCTGAATTTTGCAGGGTCAGTGGGAAGAGGCCTGAGGAGCTAGGTCACCTGGGACCTGAGTTCCAGGCCTGCTTCTCCGTTATCACTGAGCATGAGCTGAGCAAGCACTCGCATGCTGGGATTTTCTTCTCTCCTGGCCTACCAGCTGGCACAGACTCTAGAGGACTTTGCATACACACCGTTCCTTCTCTTCACACTCTGTTTGCATTCCCACTCGCTGTTTAGAGAGCCAGGAATAGCACCTCTGTCTCCTTCCCCTCAGCCCCTGGTAGACAATGGTGGCCTCAAGAGACCGGGAGCCTCACTGTCAGCAGAACCTGGAGTCCAGC
This sequence comes from Lasiurus borealis, assembly GCA_004026805.1. Lineage (NCBI taxonomy): Eukaryota > Metazoa > Chordata > Mammalia > Chiroptera > Vespertilionidae > Lasiurus > Lasiurus borealis. The sequence goes on along the minus strand of PVJN01004643.1, from coordinate 22,468 downwards.
CCAGGCTGAGTGTCGGGCGAGGCTTTAAACACTCACATCCGTCCACAGTTTCATCATCTGCAAAACTGCACGTGGTATCCGGCCCCGGGAGATACACTCCACCAGTCATTGACAAAGTTAGAATTTCACCACTGGGAATTTCCTTGGTCTTGAGATAACATGGAATTTCAATTCATCAAGAATCAGTGGAAAATTGTTCATCCAGCTCACAATTATCTGATGTGCATTGATTAACAAATACGTGTGCTGAGATGCTCCCATAGGCTATCTACACTAATAAAAGAGAAACATGCAAATTAACCATCACTCCGCTACACCCAACCAGCCAATCAGGAATGAGTATGCGAATTCACCCAACAGAGATGGTGGCAGCCACAGAGCTGGAGTGAGCAGGAGGCTTGGGTTGCCCCTGGTGATGGAGGAAGCCAAGTTTCCCACCCACTTCAGCCAGCCCTGACCTCCGCTTAAGACTACAAAGTTTAAGTTATAAAAGATAAATAAATCCCAGATACCTGCTTCCAGCTCAAGGAGGTGCTATAAAAAAGAGAAAAGGGAGAGGCTAGAAGCTTGGGTTGCTGAGAGTGTAGCTAACCTACAAACAGCCATCAGCCCCTCACCCAGGTTGGCCAGACACCCATTGCCTGATCCCTGTAAATGGGCAGTTGAACATCCCTCGAGGGGTCCCAGATTGGAGAGGGAGCAGGCTGGGATGTGCACTGGGCCTCTAGTGTTATATAATCATGTCTCTCTGTTGTTGAGATCCCAAGAAGCTTGTCTTGGGATCTCAACAACAGAGATACTTGATTATATAACACTCAGACCCGTCCTGAGGGTGTCAGTGACGGAGGCCTGGATAACGAGGCCTCCAATGCAGGGTTTGCCTCTGCACAGGGCGCAGGGGCGGGTGTGACGGCCGACTTTAGGTTCTGTTTCTGCTGCTCACTAATAGAGCGGCCTGGGCACTTATAGCCCGAGCCTCTGAGTGTGCGTGTGCGTGTGCATATGTGTGCCTGTGTGCACACGTGCACTGTGCCTCATTTGGAAAATGAACACAAAACACTATTTTCCCTATAGAATTATTTTTAAGCATTGAATAAGATCGTGTGTGAGTGTCTGTGTGTGTGTGTGTCTGTGTGTGTGTGTGTGTGTGTGTGTGTGTGTGTGTGTGTGTTCCCTTGGAAAATGAGCACAGAACAGTATTATTTTCCCCATCAGGTTATTTTTAAGTATCGAATAAGATCATTGATCCCGTTTAATACACAAAAGGAGCGAGGATTACTGTTTGTGGAACACAAACAGGTAGTGGACAGGTTACGGTAGTTACTCATACAGGATGCGGACTGTTTCACGTCATCTGCCATCTCACCAGCAGCCGCTAAAAGGGGATCTCCATGCCGTCCACGTTTCCCTCTGGGCACGGCCCCTCTGCTCCGTCCCAAGTGCTTTCTAAGCCCCAGTTCTCCTGCCGGGGAGTTCCGGACCCTCTGTGAGGTGTGGGCGGGGAATGGCCCTTCCTGCTCCCAGTTTCTGATCCCTTGGCCGAGACCCGGGCCGGGCGTGCTGGGGAGGTAACTCGGTGACCCGGGCAGAGAGGCCTGTCACCCCAGGGACGTAGCCAAGGCTTCCTCCGGGTGGACTCCGGGGAACGGGAAAGTCCGCTTCCCCCGGGGGACCGATGAGCATCTGGGGAAACACGGGAAGTCTTTGCAGAGACCTGCTGGTCCTCTGCTCCCGTCCGGACACACCCCACCACCGCGCCACACCTGCACCCAGGGCCGCCGTGTGCCCCTGTACCCTGCCGCCCTCAGAGTGTCTTCTCTCCTCTGCGCCGTGGTCTTCAAATCACAGTCGCCAGCCGAACACCCCCCCCACACACACACACACATACAAAACAGGGACCAGCAGCACAGGCTCCTGGAACACTGGAATCTCCACTGCTCGACAGGGAGAGGATCTGCAGTTGTTTTGTTGGTCATTGTCGCTTTAAGCACCCATGCCACCGCTCTCTGGAGCCTGGTTTGGAACTTGAGGTGCCCAGGCACCTCTGAGAGCATGGGCAGTGTCGGTCCCTGAGCCGAGCCAGAAGATGTGTGGGCAGCGCCCCCCTGCCCCCCACTCCCACCCTGTGAGCCCACAGCCTTGCATGGTCATTATTTGCTGAACTTGAACTTGAACTTGTGCTTTCTCTCGCTGAGCAGCCTGGGAAAACCATGCAGCCTCGTGGTGCTTTATTTCCCACCCCTGGCACACCAGGCTGGGGCTCCGTGTGTCCACAGGATGGGTACGCCTGCTCTCTTGAACCTCTCGGGGTCACACTGGTCTGAACCCCTCGGGCTGGCACTGGTCTGAACCCCTCGGGCTGACCCTCGTCAGGGGCGGTGGTTCGTGGTGGGGTTTTCGGTCATCTCGGCCGGTCTTCCCGAGTTGTTTGATTTCACACCATCCCCTCAAAGAAGCTCCATGTCTCTTTTCTGTGATTTGTAACCACATTTAAGTAGGCCCGTGGTCAGCAAACTCCTCCGTCCGCAGAGCCAAATAGCAACAGCACCACGATGGACATTTCCTTGGAGAGCCACATCTTCTAAACTTCAACTTCTTCTCACGCCTCTTCTTCAACACAGACGCGCCCCGGCCGTGGGATTTTGTGGAGAAGCCACACTCCAGGGGCCAAGGAGCCGCCTGTGGCTCGTGAGCCGCCGTTTGCCGACCACTGAACTATAAAATCACGAGACCCACTGTCGCGTGTGTCCTTGGGTTCTCGACCCAAAAACAAGAGGAATTGCTTTGAACCTCCGACCGCCGGCAAACGCTATGCCATCATCTCCGGGGGTCCCCACAGGATGCCGCAGTTTCCCGGTTTGAGAGGAGAACGGGACACAGAGAGGCTGGCCGTCCTGCCCGCGTCCCCCCCTGCACAGGAAGCTGGAGCCGAGAAGGGGTGTCAGGCCGGGGCAGCTGGACCAACGTTGACGCCAGGCTGAGAAGTCTCCGTCCGTTCTGGGGGTCCCCGGCCCAGATGCAGGACAGAGACCAGATCCGGGTGGGGAGGGGGACCAGCTGGAGGAGGCCCTGGCCGAACCCCGGAGCCTGCTCGGCGCTGCCCCGAATGGTGTCACCAAGGAGTGGGGTGGACAGGAGGCCGCGGGTGCGATAGCGTTTCACGCTTATCTTTCAGGGGATCCCGAGTCCTGCGACCGAAACCGCCTTCTTTGTCCCACGAAACAGCCCGAACGGCCCCAATGAGAAAGCGCTCCCCCGCCACCGGTCGGGTTTCAGGCAGCCAGCAGCCCCTTCTCACTGCTCCCCCGCCCGCCCCCCTCTGCCCCCCGCACCCCCCTTTCTCCATAAGCCTTCTCGCTGGGCCCCGTCCCACCCCAGCGGTTCTCATGAGTATTAACTGCCTCTCGTGCGTCTCCCGTTCCCCGCCTCAGCCTGCCCCCGGGACCCCAAGGGGCACGGGGTAGGGGGGGGTGGGCAGTGGGCGGTTTCGGGCAGTTCTGTGCCACTGCCAGATCTGATGGCCGCCCTGGCGTCTGCCCGTCGTGACGTGTCAAAGGCCCCCAGTCACGGGCTGTCGGAGCGCACGGCCCCGCGTCCTTCGAGAGCACAAAAGCGGCTCTGTGGGCAGCAGACGGGCCCGCGCCCGGGGAGCGGTGGAGGCGTCGAGTGAGCTTGGGTTTCTGCGGGTCCCGCAGCCAGGGGGAGGGAGAGTGGGCGGGGGGCTGACTGTGGGTGAGGGGCGCCAGCAGGAGAGGCAGGTGTGTGGGTGCCCAGGACAGGCCCGGGGCTGCTGCATGGGCTCCCTGCACCGTCCACCCGTCCACCCGAGGGGAGAGGGGGCCTCGGGGGGTTCTCACCTCCGCTGCCACCGCTATGGGGTCCCCCCCACATGCCCTCAGGCCTCCGAGGTGTGAGGCCTGGGCTTCAGCAGAGGCTGTGTTTTGCAGACGCGAAGGGAGCTGGCGTGGACCCCGATGGAGGCTGTTGCTTGAGGTGGGGAAGGGGGAGGCGGGCTAGTTAGCTCGGGCATCGATGCGATTGGCTGGTTGGCCCTCCCTTGTCATGGGACAGACCTCAGGGAGCCATCCATTTTTTATTTTATTTTTTAAATGTATTTTATTGATTTTTTTTTATAGAGAGGAAGGGAGAGGGGTAGAGAGTCAGAAACATCAATGAGAGAGAGACATCGATCAGCCGCCTCCTGCACGCCCCCCACTGGGGATGTGCCCGCCACCAAGGTACATGCCTCCGACCGGAATGGAACCTGGGACCCTCTATCCAGGCCACGCTCTATCCACTGAGCCACACCGGTTTAGGCTCAGGGGATGTCTTATTTTTCCATGAAGAAGAAGAAGACGGTACACATTTATGGTTGAACAAAAAAAAAAAAAAAAAAGAGGAAATGTTTTACCTGTTTATGTTACGGAAGTCATTGTCATCACAAACCAGCTCACTGATGGGCCGCAGCGCAGCTGGAGCTGTTCAGGCAGGGTGAGGTCTCTTTAAATCAGGAGTCAGATGCTTGACGGTAGATTTGGGGGCCTTCTATTCCAGGGAGGCCTTGTTATCGGGGAGGTCTTATTTTCGGGGTGGGGGGATGCCTGCTATTACAGCGAGAGGCAAAACGGGAAGTAGGTCTGATTTTCGGGAGATGTCTTACTTTCGAGAAAAAAGGGTAGTAAATAACCCTTCATTGAAGCGGGCACTGGAGCAGGATGCAGGGAGCACCCAGGGGAAGACGCTTCGTCTTACTCGAGGCCTTTCTTGGCTCCTGTCGAAACGCCGCTGCCAACATTCACACCGAGGGAGGTTAAAGGGGCCGGAACCAGCATTTTGCGGGGGCACCTTTACCGGCTGTCCGTCCACCCAAACACCATCTCATTAGCTCCTGCCCACAGGCCGAGAAAGACATTCTGGCCTGCATTTCCCGGAGGAGAACCCAGGCCTCAGCCAAGCAACGCAGCAGCCCTGAGAGCAGGGAGACCTCCCAGCCCCCTTTCCATCCAGCCTCAGGGGTGTGTGTGTGCGGGAGGCTGGAGGGGGAGGAATAGGGGGAGGGCACCGGCACGTGTCCGCTTTCAATTACAGCCCGCAAGCCTCTCCTTCCACAAACATCATCCCTTCTCCCGGTCAGACCCCACAGAAAACACAATCGTGTGTTTAAATGCTAATTAACCTTTCACAGCTCCTCTCTCTCAAAGCAAGCACATCCGTATCCCAGTGCGGCAGGCAGTCCTGGCCGCCTGCACCTCTCCGGAGCCGGCTGCCTGCAGCTACGCCGACCCGGGCACGGGAGGTCACGTCTCTGGGGACGAGGACATGACCCGGGCGTGGAATTTCCTGGTCGAGGAAATTCTGTTTTTTTCCATGCCAGTGCCCCAGCCTTGGGTCTGAGCGGCCGCGTGCCCCTCGGCGGGTGGCCAGTAGGTGGAGCTAGAGAGCAGGCGCCCGCTGGCCCGTGGCTGGGGAGGTGCAGGTGGCTGGGAGCTGGGTGTTGACCTTTCTCCCAGGAACCCGTGCTGTTGACTTTAATCTTCAGAAAGCAAATCACTCCCAGGGGGTGGGGTGTGGGGAGTGAGGGGGAGGTTCATTCCTGCGGATCACCCAGTCCTGAAAGATGGAGGCTGGCCAGGAGCGGTGCCGGGGAAGGGAGAGTCGGCGAGACACCAGGGTGCCTCTGGGTCACAGGGGAAGACGAAAATCTTCCTTAAAGACTCAGTCCTGGTCCCTCCTTCTCTCTCTCTCTCTCTCTCTCTCTCTCTCTCTCTCTCTCTCTCTCTTTTTAGTGAGTCAGGATGCAAATCAGGTCAAGATATGCAGATTGGATGCTGTTCGATAGCTCTGACGTTTTTCCTATTGTTCTGATGTTTCAGATCTCTTTTAGATTTCGAGAAAAAGCTGAGCATCCGTTACAGAGTGTGTCTCTGCCCCTGTGTGACCCCCTGCCCTTCGCATCGGACGTGGCCCAGGGGTGACAGTCAGGGAACTCATGGTGGGCCCTTAGGGTCCACCACAGCCCCGGGTCCCTTCAGGTTTGCTGCGTTCCTACCTCTCCTCCTTCTGCTCCTCGAGGCAGTCAGGTGCCACAGGGCACGTAGTCCCCATGGCTCCTTCAGCCCCTCCCTCTGGCTGTTCTCAGATTCCTTGGCTTTGAGGACTGGGGCGGCTTGGAGGATGGTGGGCAGGATGCTGGCGTTTTGCAGGACGGCCTGTTTGCAGATGTGCCTTGCTTGCGGGCACATCTCCACAGTGGGGCGTGCATAGGCGCCTGACCTATGTTTCTCTCTCTCATCGATGTTTCTGACTTTCTATCCCTCTCCCTTCCTCTCGGTAAAATATCAATAAAAATATATTTAAAAAAAAAAGAAAAAAGAACCCAGCATCCCGAGACGGCGAGACGGAAGCGGCCGTGAAAAGTCTAAGGGCGCCGCGCCCAGCCAGGAGGCGTGTCCCCGGAGCCGCCGTGGCGTTCGGGACGGGGTGTTTCCCTTTGAGGGTCAGCACCCCGCTCTGCGCTGAGCTGTTAGCAGATCCCCACTCGCCTGCATCTCTGGGTGAGACATCCACCACGTGGGTCAGGGACAGGCCCAGCCAGTGGGGGTACGGAGCCTGAGGGGCAGGATGGGCTGCAGAGGGGCCATCCGCACGCAGGTGAGCAGGGCAGTCAGTCCCCTAGGGCCTCCCCCACCCGCACCCCTGCCTGCTGGCAGGGACCAGCCTCCCTGAGCCGGGCTTTTGGGGGGGGGGGGTTTAAGGTGAGGACCTGGCCGGCAGCCCAGCAGAGCGTGCTGTTCCCTCCCCCGGCTGCCGCCCACAGGTCTGGTGTCTGCGCCAGCCGGGGACCCGGCACGGCCTCCCGCTCGCTCCCTGCCCACTTCCTCCCCGGAGCAGAGGAGACGTGGGCGCCAAAGGCCGCTCCTGGGGGAAGGGAGACCCATTTGTGGTCTGGACCAGTGGTTCTCAACCTTCCTAAGGCCGTGACCCTTGCATACAGTTCCTCATGTGGTGGTGACCCCCGACCATGAAATGTTGCTGCTGTGATGCATCGTGATGTCAATATCTGCATTTTCCGATGGTCTTGGGCGACCCCTGTGAAAGGGTCGTTTGACCACCAAAGGGGTCGCGACCCACAGGTTGAGAACCGCTGGTCCGGATCTTCATAGGGAGACGGAACAGCTTGGCTTCCATGGATGCGTCTGGGCCCGGGACACACAGCCGCCCTGATGGGGCTGAGGCCACCCCGTGCCCCGGGCCTGCTCCCGCTCGCTGTCCCCACCCACCACCCCTGGCTGGTGGCCCCCCAGGCAGCAGCGCCGTTCATAACTCAGGGTGAAGAAATCAGCCCGGAGACCTGGACCCCAGAAACCAGTGGTGAACGAACAGCTATACGGGCTGGGACGGGCGCCAAGGACTTCCCGACCTGGCAATGCCGTGGCCTCCCTGTGGTCACTGGGCTGTGACCAGCGTGTGTCCAGGCTCGGCACGTGCCGTCCGCCTTCCCCCTCCAGGCAGAGCATCCCAGCGATGCCGGCTGCCCTCAGCGAGAACACCGAGGCCCAGGAGCGGACTCCCTGGACGAGCGGTTCTCAACCTGTGGGTCACAACCCCTTTGGGGGTCGAACGACCCTTTCACAGTGGCCGCCTAAGACCATGGGAAAATGCAGATATTGACATCACGGTGCATCACAGCAGCAAAATGTCATGGTTGGGGGTCACCACCCCATGAGGAACTGCATGCAAGTGTTGTGGCCTTAGGAAGGTTGAGAACCACTGCTCTGGACAATACCACACGGCCAGGTCCCCCAAGGCCGAGGCCCAGGGTCCACCGTGAAGTGCACAGACTCTATTGTCAGAGCCGGCTTGCGTGCACGAGGGAGCAGAAGAGAAAGTGTGAGTCGGGCCGAAACCGGTGTGGCTCAATGGATAGAGCATCTGCCTGCGGACTGAAAGGTCCCAGGTTCAATTCCAGTCAAGGGCATGTCCCTTTGGTTGTGGGCACATCCCGAGTGGGTGGTGTGCAGGAGGCAGCTGATGGATGCTTCTCTCCCATCAATGTTTCTAACTCTCTCTTCCTCTCCCTTCCTCTCTGTAAAATAAATAAATAAATAAATAAATAAATAAATAAATAAATAAATAAATAAAATCAAAGACATTTAAAAAGAAAAAGAGCCAAATCTGGTTTGGCTCAGTGGATAGAGCGTCGGCCTGCGGACTGTAAGGTCCCGGGTTCAATTCCTTCAAGGGCATGTACCTTGGTTGCGGGCATATCCCCACTGTAGGGGGCCTGCAGGAGGCGGCTGATCAATGTCTCTCTCTCATCAATGTTTCTGGCTTTCTATCCCTCTCCCTTCCTCTCTGTAAAAAATCAATAAAATATATTTTAAAAAATAAATAAAATAAATAAATACAGGGAGTGTGGTCTGAGCATTGGGAGGCATGGGCTCGGCTCTCCGCAGCTGTGTTCTCCCGCTCACTGGGTGCATCTGGTCTGCAGCCGCTTCGGGGAACACCGACTCTATCCTTTGCATGGACGAAGGCTGTCGGCAGCAGGGCCTGCTGGGAAGGCGTGGCTGGGCCTCGGGGCCGGCCGGCCATTGTCATGGCCACCGGCGACATTCCCCCACCTATCCGGTGCCCTGGGAGGTACCCGCTGGCACACCTGCACGGAACCAGGCCGGAGTGGGGAGCTTAGCAAGAGCGAGAAGCATCCCTCCAGCCCTGTGCCTGGGGGTGCATGTCCGGCTCCTGGTGCATGCCAGGCGCTGCCCTGGGCGTGGAGCTGCGGCAGCCAATGAGGCGTGTGCCTCTGCTGACCAGGAGACCGACAACACGTGCACACACAGGAGGCGACATGTCCCAGGGCAAAGGCCATGGTGAAAACCAGCCAGGCCGATTTGGGGTGGAGAGGGAAGCAGGGGGCTGCCTGGAGGAGGCGGCTCAGGCACCCTTTCCCTCTCTCTGCAGGCAGAGCAGCCAGCCACGCGAGAGCCGGGAAGAGGCCCGAGGCCAGAGGGTGCTCCCCGTGGTCACACAGGGGGCCCCGGACAGGCCTGGACCTGCATCCGCCCTTTCTGTCTTCACAGAGCGCTCTCTCTCTCTCACTCTTCTTGCTCTTTGGACCGCAGCTTGACTGTGTCAGCAGCTTTGCACCTACGTTGTGACATTGGACAACATTCTTTTTCCCTCCTCTGCGGGGTGGGGGTGGGGGAAGGACTTTGGTTTCAATGGAGAACGCTCCAGACGTGGCACTTTTACACCACATGGGGTTGTTGATGCCCCCAACACCCGGAGACGGGCACGTCACCGGTTTCACAGAGGGGAAAACCGAGGCGCGGGGAAGGGAACCAGCCCGCCCATCGTCCCCTCACTGCTCTCTCTTTCCTGGTCTGGTCACATGTTCAGGTAGTAAACAGTGCAGTAGGCAACCAATCAATACAGTGCTACCTGTACAGTGGTACTTGTATCGAGATACAAGTTTAATTCGTTCTGTAACCTTGAGGCGTGGGAAACTGAGACGCTCGAGTCGCGGGAAACTGGTGGGTCGTGTGCAGCCGGCCGATCCTCGCGATGACTCCTATCTCAACTGTTGCTCGTATTTCAAAGCAAAAATCGCTCGCTCGACGGCTTGCATCTCAAAAATCTCGTGTGTTAGGGCACTCGTATCTCGAGGTACCACTGTATTTCAATATTTTGCTCTTCTCTTTCTCTCTCTCTCTCTTTCCTTCCTCTCTCTCTAAAATCAGTATAAACATTTCCTCGGGTGAGGATTGAAACAATGAGATGTGGATTCTGTGAGTAAGTAAGTGTACATGGAAAATACTGAGAGAGCAATGATTAAGAATCATATAATTCCAAATATGGTTGTTTTGTTGTATTTGTGTGTGTGTGCATGTGTGTGTGTGAGTGGTGTGGCTGATTAATGATAACATAGAAGTGGAAAAGCTGAGAAGCAGAAGTAACTGAGACCGTCCCGAGGGGGACGAGGTCACGTGACTGGCTGACCAGCTCTCTGGGCTCGGTCTCAGCCCGGGGAGCGAGGGAGCGGTGTGGGCAGGTGTGGGCCCTGGGCCGGATGCAGAGCCGGACACACCTCCTCTGTGAGCACCCACAGCTGTGCCCTGGGGGAGGGTTGGCGTCCAGTGAGGGCCTCCGGGGTCACTGCCATCCCTATGGAAACGTGCCTGAACGGGGACTCTTGGTTACACATGAAAATCAACCTCAGGAGGCGTGAGGGCTCTCAGGTTCCAGGCAAAGCTAGAGCCATTTCAGAGGACATAGGACCGTGGCCTCCTGGCCTCACGGTTGGCAAGATTTACTTTGGCAAAACACAAAGTGTGTACAGTAAAAAAATAATAATAATAAATAACAAAATCGCCCTCATTGAACATAAGGTCCGCAGTGTCTCTAAAGAAGCCACACACACAGTGTGAAAACCAGCCAGAGCCGGGAAGGGGCATTTGCACCTAGAAAATCGACCGCGCGTTGCTTTTTATTAAAATATATTTTATTGATTCTTTACCGAGAGGAAGGGAGAGGGACAGAGAGCTAGAAACATCAAAGAGAGAGAGACATCGATCAGCTGCCTCCTGCACGCCCCACACTGGGGATGTGCCCGCAACCAAGGTACATGCCCTTGACCGGAGTCGAACCTGGGACCCCTCAGTCCGCAGGCCGATGCTCTATCCACAGAGCCAAACTGGTTTGGGCGTGAGTTGCCCCTGGTGGCTGGCAGGTCTATTTCCTCACCAGTGTGCGAGGGAAGGGGCGTTTCCCGTAACCGTGCGCAGCTTGGCCTGGAGGGGAGAGGGAGGAGCATGTGGCTGAGGCCCATGGCTACGTGTGAGCATGAGCTTCCCCCGGAAGGAGGCAGCTAGGCCCCGTGCGTGAACAGCAGAATCACACGTGTGTTGTAGGCGTGCACGCCTGACGTCTCTGGAGTGAGGACGCTGCCCGGCTCCCGGGACGTCGGAGGGGCTCCAGGCGCGTCAGTTCTGAGCAGGGTCGCTGTCATCCCTTACCACTCGCCACCGCTTCTGTGTCAGGGTCAAGCCGTGAAATCAGCCGGCCGGCAGACTCAGGGGCTGAGCGTCGACCTGTGAACCAGGAGGTCAGGGTTCCATTCCCGGTCAGGGCACATACATGCCCGGGTTGCGGGCTCCATCCCCAGTAGGCGGCATGCAAGAGGCAGCCGATCAGTGATTCTCTCTCATCACTGATGTTTCTCTCTCTCTCCCTCTCCCTTCCTCTCTGACATCAATAAAAAGATGTTTAAAAATAAATAAATTAATTAAGTCATTGACAGAATCGGTAAAACTGGGATAGGTGTTTTCCCTTTCTTTTTTATTTTTAAAAATGTTCACAGATGTTATCGCTACATTCTTCCTTCTCTTAAAATTTAAAATCTTCCACATCCCCGGTGGGGGGCGTGCAGGAGGCGGCTGATCAATGTGTCTCAACCATGTTTCTGGCTCTCTTCCTCTCCCTTCCTCTCTGTAAAAAATCAATAAAATATATATTTTTTAAAAAATTAAAATCTTCCAATTCCTCAGATTTTTTTTAAAGACTGGACTACACAGGCCCACTGGCAGGAGGAGCCCCAGGGAGAGGTGAGCGGAAGTGGGGTCCCCTGAGCATTCCCCTCGGCCTGGTCTCTCCCAGGGTCCCCTCTCCCCGCTTCCCTGGAAACGGTGGGTGCCCGCCAGCTGCAGGCGGCGGCTCCGTTACCGGCGTGGGCCGGGAGAGCGCTGAGTCAGCCGGAGCTGAAACGTGAGTCACGGCCGGGCTGATGGGCTCTGATCCGCAGTTTGGATCAAAGCAGAAAGGCCGTGCTTTCAGGCTGGCAGCCTCGGCCGGGCCTGTCAGCGGGATCGGGGCGGTGTCCTCGCGCGAACCCCAGCCTTCCCTGTGCCAGCCCGCTCCCCGCAGCACCCAGGCCGGCAGCCCATCAGGGAGGACCTATCGACCTGCTCCTGCCTCGGTTTCCCTGACTGAGAACGGTGGACACAGCTTTGTTGCATTCATCCGCAACAGAGACAAAAGTTAACCAAAACGCCGTCTTCATTGGTAAGACGGCTAAGAGAGCAGGCAAAGGTAGCTTGCATGTCATTCGAGTCTCGATTTCATAAATAGAGAGCCCGGCCGGTGTGGCTCAGTGGTGGAGCATTGACCTATGAACCAGGAGGTCACACGGTTTGACTCCCGGTCCAGGCACACGCCCGGGTTGTAGGCTCCCTCCCCAGGGTGGGGGCATGCAGAAAGCAGCCGATCGATGGTTCTCTCTCATAATGGATGTTTCTCTCTCTCCACCTCTCCCCTCCTCTCTGAAATAAATACAAATACATTTTAAAAATAAATGAAGAGATAGGTAGAGGCAAACGTTCCCTCAGCCTGTGTGTCTTGCCATGCAGTGAGGTGCCTGAGGACTAGAATGCCTGCTGATGAAAAGGTGGCCGTCTGTCTGGCAAACAAAATCAGAACCGCCAGCAACCATGGCCCCGAGACAGGCCTGTCCTTGCTTCGTGTGGCTGGGGAGAGATGGTCATGGGTTTGGAGGGCAGAATCACACGCGTGTGGTAGGCGTGCATGCCTGGGGACGGAGCTGGGGTCTGTGGAGAGAGAGCGGTAACTCTAGGCCGCTGTACACATGTGTGGCACGTCTCACGTTTGTGAGATCACCGAATTCCTGCATCCATTAGTAGAGTCTGGCCAGTGGCAGGAGGTGGCCAGGATCCCTGGTCCTTTAGCAACAGCTGCAGGATCCACGTTCCAGGCCAGCAGGCCTCCTGGAGCCAGACTGAGCCGGCATATGGGGCGGGGTGGGGGGGGGCACCCCATGGTGTTTGTTCTAAATCAAAGGTGGGAGGGGCTTCAGACGAGGAGCTTCTGGAGGGACCCACATAATGTGCTTTCCCCGAGACCCAGGCCTGGGGGGCACACGGAATCCTGCTCCCCACTCCATTTCCCCAGCACACACCTGCCCCTCCCTCCCCTCTGTCCCTTCTTTTCTTCTCTCCCTTTATCCTTAGCCCCGACTTGCACAGGGCACCTACTATGCGCCAAGAGCTGAGCCGAGCGAGGCCCCTGGGAGAGGTGGTGCTGAGTGAGTCCTGAGTTGGGGGTGTAGCCTTGGACGTGCACAGACCCAAACCCAGCCCCTGCTGTGCTTGGCCCACAGCTGGGAACCCTGGGAAACGGTTCACGGCGAGACAGCTGGGCTCTCTAGGAATCTGACCAGCTGGAGAGAGCTGATGGGAACTGTGGTTAGGGCTGTGTGTGCGTGTGTGTGCGTGTGTGTGAGTGTGTGTGTGCATGCACGCCCCTGGCAATCCTGCACGCCTTGCATCTTTATTTCCCTCTTACGTTCTTGGGAACTTAGGTCACACCGCCCAGCGGTTGATAAGAAGTGTTTATTGAGTGTCTACTGTGTGCCTGACATGGCTATCTTATCTCATCACATTCTCATTAAAAAAAAGCTAATAAACAGAGACAGAGGTCCATATTCTCCGCTTGATAAGCACATCGAGGCTCCCCCCTCCCCCTCCTCCCAGGAGGTTGGGTTTCTTGCCTAAAGACATTAAGATGAGATAGATGATAAGATGATAAGCAAAGCCAGGAATCCTCCAGCAGGTATGTACCGGGGACCAACCAGGTGACGGACACCTGGGCTCCAGGCCAGGAAGTCCTTCTGGTCCTGCTCCACGCCACTGCCTCGCTGAGCTCCCTGGGACTTAGATCAGATATTTAAAGAGACACAGCCCCCTGGTACGTGCGTATCCGTGCACGCGTCTGTTTGTAAAAGTGTTCATTCCTTCTCCAACCTGTTTACTCCTTCAACCAACATTGATGGAGTGCCTCCTAGGTACGGGCATGTGCCTTTTACTAGGCATTCTCGGGTGACCAGGAAGAGATCTGGTTCTGGGCTAGGGAGCTGACCCTAACTAGAGGGACGTGGGCGTTAATCGGTTAACCACACTCGTGGGGTCGGTTGCCAGTTGGGGGCCGTGGCCAGAAAGGAAAGCGCCGGTTCCATGGGCAGAGCCCGATGCCAGGGGACCTGCCTGCCTGCCCCTGGGAGGTGAGGTTGACCTGGAGTCCAAGGTGAGGAGGAGTGGATGGAGGAAGGTCTAGATCAGCGGTTCTCAACCTTCCTAATGCCCGACCCTTTAATACCATTGCTCACGTTGTGGTGATCCCCACCCATAAAATTATTTTTGTTGCTACTTCATAACTGTAATCTTGCTATTGTTAATGAATTGTAATGTAAATGTCTGTTTTCTGATGGTCTTAGGCGACCCCTGTCAAAAGGTCATTCGACCCCCCAAATGGGTCGCGACCCACAGGTTGAGAACCACTGGTCTAGATGGACAGCGTGGGCAAACGGCCAGAGCTGAGGGGAGAGGCTCAGAGGTCACATCTAGACACCCCCACCTACAGATCCTCGGGCGTCTCAACCTCGTCCTGAACGAACAGTGTCCCCCCTCCCCCCCCAAATCTGGCCCATCTCACTCAGAACCCCAACCCCCAGGCCACAAGCCTGGAGAGATCTATCTCAGACTCCACCCACTTCTGTCAATTACCCAGGTCTCTCAGCTTTTACCCTCCCTCCCCCCCTCCTCCCACCACTTCTCAAATCCATCATCTTCTCCTGGCTCCTCCCCAAGGCTGCACTGGAGATTCTGGCTGTCCACTGGGGTCCCTCAGAGGACATTGCCCAGCCCCCCTCTCACCGGGATTGATGGGGGGCCTGTAGGTGGCAGGCACTGCCCTCAGCCCTGAATCACAGCATCAGCTCCTTGGGGAAAATTGAGTCAGAAGTCAGTCATTTTCCCACCGGCCTCTGCCCCCTGCCTCCAGCCTCGCGTCTCCCCCAAGTCCACACTCCGCCACTGGAGTGGCCTCCATAAATGCCAGCCTGGCTGTGTCCACT
>PVJN01004642.1:0-88468 GCA_004026805.1 Lasiurus borealis | reverse complement strand
TAGCAGTTAAGTTCAGTGAAGATTAGTTAAGTTACATTCAGTTTAGGGATAAAGTGTAGCATTAAGAGTGTAACGAGTAGGTAAATACACTTTATAAAACCAGTTTATTCCTTTACATTCTCTTTTATTATGTTTTTATACAATATTTGTCATTTATAAATACATTTTTCTTATTCAAAAACACGTAACAAGAACAACTAGGGTGGCATTTTGGAGGCTGGAATGGATTAACGGCATTTCAATTGATTTCAATGGGGAAATTTGCTTTGAGATAAGAGCAACTTGATATATGAGCAAGGTTACAGAACGAATTAAACTCGTATCTCGAGGTACCACTAACACACACACACACACACACACACACACACACACACATACATACTACCTTTCTGGAGCTTCTTTCTTTACAAATGTTGATTGAGCCTTGGGCAGTTGGGGCCAACTACGCCAGCAGGAGAGGGCAGTTGGAGCCAACCAGGCCAGCAGGGAAGGAAGTTGGGGGTGAGGTTGGGCCTGTAGAGGAGGGCAGTTAGGGTCAACTGGGCTGGCAGGGGAGGGCAGTTGGTGCAATCAGGCCAGCTGGGGAGCAGTTGGGCGTCGATCAGGCTGGCAGGGGAGTGTTAGGGGGTTATCAGGCTGGCAGGCAGAAAGCAATTCGGAGCAATTAAGCATTTGGGAGTCAGTAGCCCTGGATTGTGAGAGGGATGTCTGACTGCCTGTTTAGTCATGATCTGGTTTAAGCCAGTGGTCAGCAAACTCATTAGTCAACAGAGCCAAATATCAACAGTACAATGATTGAAATTTCTTTTGAGAGCCAAATTTTTTAAACTTCTAATGCCACTTCTTCAAAATAGACTCACCCAGGCCATGGTATTTTGTGGAAGAGCCACACCCAAGGGGCCAAAGAGCCACATGTGGCTCACAAGCTGCAGTTTACTGACCGCTGGCCTAAGCGAACAAATGACTGGTAGCTATGACGTGCATTGACCACCAGGGAGCAGATGCTTAATGCAGAAGCTGCCCTCTGTGGTCAATATGCTCCCATAGCGGGAGCACTACTCAGCTAGAAGCCGGGCTCATGAGCGCAGCTGTGGCAGTGTGAGCTACTCCCACCTCTGTGGCAGCACTACAGAGCAGCAGCCAAGTGCACTGGGGCCAGGATGAGTGGAGCAGCACCTGGCCCTGATTGGGCTTCTCCCCGGTTCCTGCTATTTCCTGCACTACTGCATTCCTCAGGGGATGTTGGACTGGCGGTTTTGGCCAGTTCTTTAGGGGTTCCGAGTTGCAAGAGGGCACAAGCCAGGCTGAGGGACCCTGCTGGTGCAGGAATCTGTACACCAGACCTCTAGTATATAATGATTTTCTTTGAGATTTGGATTATTTTGTTTGATGTTATCATTCTTAGTTTTTGTAATGGGTAGTTTGTCACTAGCTATAATAGGAAAATAATTGGGTATAAATGCAGTTATTCTTTTTATCCTTAGGTTTTTCTCTACTAAAAGTAGGAGAACTGTTGCTTAGGGGGTATAGAGTTTCAGGTTTGCAAGGTGTATATGCTTACTACTGGACTGTAAATTTACTGATGGTAAATTTTATATTATTTTTTTAATATAAGTTTCATGGGATTTTTTAATATATTTTTATTATTTCAGAGAGGAAGGGACGGGGAGAGAGATAGAAACATCAATGATGAGCCAGAACCAGTTTGGCTCAGTGGATAGTGTCAGCCTGCCAACTGAAAGGTCCCTGGTTTGATTCCAGTCAAGAGCACATACCTTGGTTGCAGGTACATCCCAGTAGGAGGTGTGTTGGAGGCAGCTGATTGAGGTTTCATTCTCATCGAAGTTTTTAACTCTCTATCTTTCTCCCTTCCTCTCTGTAAAAAATCAATTTATAAAAAAGAAAGAGCCGAAATGGGTTTGGCTCAGTGGATAGAGCATTAGCCTGCGGACTAAAAGGTCCCAGGTTCGATTCCGGTCAAGGGCATGTACATTGGTTGTGGGCGCATCCCCAGTAGGAGGCGTGCAGGAGGCGGCTGATCGATGTCTCTCTCTCATTGATGTTTCTAACTTTCTATCCCCTTCCTTCCTCTCTGTGAAAAATCAATAAAATATATATTTTTTAAAAAATAACAAAATTGAGCATTTATTGAATATTCTGTATTTTCCAAGTTTTTTACATGCATTGACTTTATCGAAAAGGTACTATTTTCATTCTTCTTTGCAGTTGAGGAAAATAAGATATAGAGAGGCTGAATAGGTCACATAGTGAGTAAAAGGTGGAGCCAAGTTTAGATCCCAGGCAATTTGGCTTTAGATTTCATTAATCACTCTTCATTACTTATAATACACTAGAGGCCAAGTACATGAAAATTCATGCATTGGAGAGAGAGGGGGTTCCTTAGCCCAGCCAGCCCCTTCTCTGGGAGCCCTCAGGGGTGGGAGGTGATCAGGGGAAGGCCATGTCCCCTTCATAACTCTACTGCTGCCACTGCCAGTAGCACAAGCATTGGCCAGCCCTGGTTACCTGAGCCTTGGGTGGCCCTGGGCGGCTGTGAAGCCAATCCAAGGCTTTCCTGTACCTTGGGCTAGCCCTGGGAGGCTGGGAGGTTGAAAGGATTGAGGTACTCCAGAGGCAGGTGTACAGAGTGGCTGGACCTGCCTAGTGGCAGGCCCTGCTGTACCGTGCGCCTGCTGCCCCAGTAGGGCAGAAGGGACTGGGTGCTGCTATCTTGTGGTTGTGGGTGCCTCCATCTTTGAGGGCATGGCAATCAGTATATTTCCTCCTTATTTGCTGTGGATGCCACCGTCTTTGTGAGGGCCTGATGGTCCATTAGCATATTCCCTCTTTATTAGATAGGATGGGTACTCAGCATTGATCCAGACCATTTCAGAGGGCATTACTTTGGAAAATCCATAGTTAGCAAAAAGTATTAATATATGCTATATATAGTTACCATATAGAACTGTATGTGTGCGTGAATACTATACACATACACACAGATTTAGATTCCAACTTAGATTCTGATCTTGGGTATAAAAAAGAGCATGAAAATTTTAAAAATTCTATTCATTTTGATTTATATTAATAATTGTTTCCATATAATTCAGATACCAATAGCCATTCTGTGTGTTGAGCTGTAATTTTGGGACCAAGAATATGACAGCACCAGAGCTTTACAATTATGTCTATGAGATAATGAGGAAATCAGTCCCATTGCCTTTGGTAAAATCAATTTCTTGAGTGTTTTCCTGAGAAGAAGCCAATTAATTATAATTTTCACCAAATTTGGGGCCATTGTTCTTTACTGTTTTTTGTGTGATAAGAAAATGAATGAAGCTCAGCTACACCAAGAGGCCACTAGTTCAATTCCTGGTCAGGACAGATGCCAGGTTGTGGGCTAGATCCCCTGTAGGGGGCATGCAGGAAGCAACCGATTGATGATAATTTTCTTTTATCATTGATGTTTCTATCTCTCCCTCTCCCTTTCTTTCTCCCTCTTAAAAAAAAATCAAAATATTTTTTAAAAAATAAATGAATGAAACCTGCAATCTTAACAAGTGTTAAGTATACAGTTCAGTAGTATTAAGTATAGTCACATTGTTATGAAATAGATCTCTGGAAATTTTTCATCTTGCAAATCTAAAACTTTATCCTCATTAAACAACTTCCTTCAGCCTCTGGAAGCCCAACATTCTACCATCTGTCTCTATGAATTTGACTACTTTTAGATATCCTATATAATAAAAGGCTAATATGCAAATTGTCCCCTTGACTGGCAATTTGACCAGGGGGGCAGGGCCAGCTGGCCAACTGCCCTTAGCCTCCCTCCCCCAGCCCAGTCCTTTCAGTCCCAATCAGAGTGGGCTGGCTGGACCCGACCCATGCACGAATGCTCTGGGCCTCTAGTTTCTTGTAAGTGGAACCATCAATATTTGTCTTTTTAGACTGGCTTGTTTTACTTGATATACTATCAAGGTTCATCCGTGTTGTAGCATGTGATAGGATTTCCTTCCTTTTTAAGGCTGAATAATCCATTATATATACCTACTACACCACATTTTGTTTATTATGATTTTTTAATTTTGCTTTTGTTAATCCTCACCTAAGGATATTTTTCCCATTGCTTTTCAGAGAGAATGGAAGTGGGGAGGAGAGAGACAAACTCTGATGTGGGAGAGACACATAGATTGGTTGTCTTCTGCACATGCCCTAATTGGGGCAAGGGATGGAGCCTACAACCTAGGTACAGGCCCTTGACCTGGAATAGAGGTTTTGACCCTTCACTTCATTGCATGTGTGTATCTAACCACTGAGCACCAGCCAAGGCAATTATGATTTTAAAAATATATATGTTTATATTTATTTTATTTTATTTTTTTAATATATTTTATTGATTTTTCACAGAGTGGAAGGGAAAGGGATAGAAAGCCAGAAACATCGATGAGAGAGAGACATCAATCAGCCGCCTCCCGCACACCCCCCACTGGGGATGCGCCCACAACCAATGTACATGCCCCTGACCGGAATCAAACCTGGGACCTTTCAGTCCCCAGGCCGACGCTCTATCCACTGAGCCAAACTAGTTTCGGCTCTAATTCATTTATTCAACAAACACTTGCCAGTTATTAGAAAATAAACATTTCCTCTATTTATTTATTTATTTATTTATTTATTTATTTATTTATACCAGGCATAAGAAAGCTGCATCTAGAATGCTGGTCAAATGAACAGATATTAAGCACCTATTAGGTGCAAGATCATGAGCTATAAAAGACACTCCTTATTTGTTATTTGCTAACGGAAAGGCTACAAGCAGTTTTCACATTTCTTGTTGTTTCACAGTTGTCACCCTTGAACTGACATGTCCTTTTGAGTATTATTATCCTTCCTGACTTTGGCTTTTCTATTGGTTCACTCTTTTTTAGAAAAATATATTTTATTGATTTTTTTACAGAGAGGAAGGGAGAGAGATAGAAAGTTAGAAACAGTGATGAGAGAGAAACATCGACCAGCTGCCTCCTGCACACCCCTACTAGGGATGTGCCTGCAACCAAGATACGTGTCCTTGACCTGAATTGAACCTGGAGTCTTTCAGTCCACAGGCTGATGCTCTATCCACTAAGCCAAACCAGTTTTGGTTCCTTTTTTTTTTTTTTAATATTAACATAGCATGTAATTGCATTTCTTGCTTATACTACTAGAGATGGCTGTTACTGTTTAATCCATGCTTGAACTAATATTTTGGGGACTTCTATCCTCCACAAGCCATTGTCAGTAACCCCTGTGCTATCTTTTTTTCTTTATTATTGTTTAAAAGTATTACAAATATTAGTACATATGTCTCCTTCTTATTCCATTGACCTCTCCCCGGCCTTCCTCACTTCCTGGCTCATGCCCTCAAACCCCCCCCCCTCAGTGTGTATGTTCATTGGTTATGCTTATTTGTATACACACAAGTCCTTTGGTTGATCTCTTACTGCTCCTAACCTTCTCCTCCCTTCCCGATGAAGTTTGACAGTTTGTTCGATGCTTCTTTTTCTCTGTATCTATTATTGTTCATCAATTTATGATATTCATTATATTCTACAAATGTGAGATCATGTGATATTTATCTTTCTCTGACTGGCTTATTTCATTTATGATAATGCTCTCCAGTTTCATCCATGCTGTTGGAAATGGTAAGAATTTTTTTTTTACAGCAGTGTAGTATTCCATTGTGTAGATGTACCATAGTTTCCTAATCAACTCATCTGTTGATGGGCACTTAGGTTGTTTCCAAATCTTAACTATGGTGAATTGTGCTGCTATGAACATAGGGATGCATATGTCCTTTCTGACTAGTGTTTCTAGTTTATTGGGATATATTCCTAGAAGTGGGATTACTGGGTCAAATGGCAGTTCCATATTTGATTTTTTGAGGAAATTCCATCCTGTTTTCTATAATGACTGTACTAGTCTGGATTCCCACCAGCAGTGTACTAGGGTTCTTTTTTCTCCTTGACAGCACATGTCATTTGTGGATTTGTTGGTGGTAGCCATTCTGACAAGTGGAAAACGATACCACCTTGTCATTTTAATTTGCATCTCTCTGATGATCAGTGACTTTGAGCATTTTTTCATCTATCCCTTGGCCATCTGCATGTCCACTTTGGAGAAGTGTCTGTTTAGGTCCTTTGCCCATTTTTAAACTGGATTGTTTGTCTTCCTTCTGTTATGTTGTATGAGTTCCTTATATATTTTGGATATTAACTCTTTTCAGATGTATCATTGCCAAATATGTTCTCCCATATAGTGGACTCTCTTTTTGTTTTATTACTGGTTTATTTTGGTGTGAAGAAGCTTTTTACTTTGATATGTTTGTTTATATTCTCATTTGTTTATATTCTCCTTAGTTTCCTTTGCCCTAGATCTTGGAGATGTATCCATAAACATATTGCTATGAGAGATATATCAGATTTTGCTGCCTATTGTTTCTTCTAAGATTTTTATGGTTTCCCAACTTAAATTGAAGTATTTTATAAATTTTGAGTTTATTGTGTGTGGTATAAATTGGTGGTCTAGTTTCATTTTTTTTTTTTTTTTTAGCAAATCAGATTAGCAAAATCAGATCCAGCAGTATATTAAAGATCATACACCATGGCCAAGTAGGATTTATTCCAGGAATGCAAGGCTCATATAATATTCACAAATCAATAAATGTGACACATCACATAAACAAATTGAAAGATAAAAATTATATGATCATATCAGTATACACAGAAAAAGCATTTGACAAAATCTATACACTCATTTTTGACAAAAATTCAGCAAAGTAGGAATAGAGGGAGCATATCTCAACATGGTAAAGACTATATATGACAAATCTACAGGGAACATCATACTTAATGGGAAAATTTCCCTAAGATCAGGAATAAGACAGGGATGTCCGCTTTCACCACTCTTAATTCAACATAGTACTAGAAGGCCTACCCACAGTGATCACACAAGAAGAAGAAATAAAAGGTATCTAAATTGGAAAGGAGGAAGTAAAACTCTCATTATTTACAGATGGCATGATATTGTACATAGAAAACCCTAAAGACTCCACCAAAACAATACTAGATTTAATAAATGAATTGGGCAATGTAGCAGGATATAAAATCAACACCCAAAAATTGATGTTTTATACACCAATAATGAATTTTCAGAGAGAGAGAGAGAGAGAGAGAGAGTAAACAAGCAATCCCATTTACCATTGCAACAAAAATTCAAGATACTTAGAAATAAACTTAACCAAGGAGGCAAAGACCTGTATTTGGAAAACTGCAGGATGTTGAAAGAAGATATAAACAACTAGAAGAATATACTATGTTCATGGATTGGTAGATCAACATCATTAAAATGTCCATACTACTAAAGGGTATCTATAGATCCAATGCAATCCTATTAAAATACCATCAGCATATCTAGAGCAAATAGTCCAAAAATTTGTATGGGACAAAAAAAGATCCTGAATAGCTGTAGCAATCTTTCAAAAGAAGAACAAGGTGGTATCAAATACCAGATTTCAAGTTATACTATAAAGCCACCATAATCAAAACAGCCTGGTACTGGCACAAGAACAGGCATATATGTCAATGGAACAGAACAGAGACCTCAGAAATCAACCCAAGCCATTATTCTCAATTAATATTTGACAAGGTAGGCAAGAGCATACAATGGAGTTAAGACAGTCTCTTCAATAAATGGTGTTGGGCCCCAGCCGGGTTTGCTCAGTGGATAGAGCATTGGCCTGCAAACTGAAAAATCCCAGGTTCGATTCCTGTCAAGGGCACATGCTTGGGTTGTGGGCTCAATCTCCAGTGGGGAACTTGAAGGAGGCAGCCGATCAAAAATTCTCTCTCATCATAGATGTTTCTATATCTCTCTTCCTCTCTGAAATCAATAAAAATCTATCATAAACAAACAAACAAATAAATAAATAAATGGTGTTGGGAAAATTGCATTGATAAAAATACATTGTTTTTCACAGCATAAAGAATTCCTAATTTTAATATGTCCTCAAATGATCAGTGTTGCTTATTGGAAGTATTATCAAAATAGACTCTAATTAAGAATGACTTGATTCTTTTCTATATATTTTTTTTCTTTTTCTTTTTTTTTAAAAATATATTTTATTGATTTTTTTTTTACAGAGAGGAAGGGAGAGGGATAGAAAGTCAGAAACATCGATGAGAGAGAGACATCGATCAGCCGCCTCCTGCACGCCCCACACTGGAGATGTGCCCACAAGCAAGGAGGTACATGCCCCCGACTGGAATCGAACCTGGGACCTTTCAGTTCGCAGGCCGATGCTCTATCCACTGAGCCAAACTGGTCTCGGCTATATTTTTTTCTTGACATCAGAGAGGTAGGGAGACAGAGATAGAAACATCAGCAAAGAGAAAAAATCATTGCTTGGCTCCCTTTTGCATGCCCCATCTGGGGATCAAGCCCACAACCTAGGCATGTGCCCTGACTGGGAATTGAACTGTGACTTCCTGGTTCATAGGTTGACACTCAGCCAATGAGCCACACTGGCCAGGCAAGAATGACTTGATTCTGATATATGTTTTGATTCAAGAGAGGAATTTTTAAAAGAGATACAATATTCAGCTATTTATATTAACAATACCAGGAACAGTGATCTACTTCCCCCCTTTTAAATTAAATATAGATTTTAGATCTTATTTATTTGTGTTTTACACATACAAAAAGGATTTGGGCAAATAACATCCCCATGTAAGTCTCTTTAGAATTTTAGTATCGTGGTTTTAAAATTATCAGTCATATGTGGCTAACTCTGTTATTAATAAATGTTTTATTTTTTGTTTTTGTTTTTTTGAATATGTTTTATTGATTTTTTACAGAGAGGAAGGAAGATGGATAGAGAGTTAGAAACATCAATGAGAGTGAGAGACATCGATCAGCTGCCTCCTGCATGCCCCCCACTAGAGATGTGCCCTCAACAAAGGCACATGCCCCTGACTGGAATTGAACCTGGGACCTTTCAGTCCGCAGGCCGACGCTCTATCCACTGAGCCAAACCGGTTTAGGCAATAAATGTTTTTTAAAAATATATTTTATTAATTTTAGAGAGAGAGAGGAGAAGAGAGAGAGAAACATCAATGATGAGAGAGAATCATTGATTGGCTGCCTCCTGCACACCCCCTACTGGAGATTGAGCCCACAGCTCAGGCATGTACCCTTGGCCGGAATTGAATCTGGGACCCTTTAGTCCACAGGCCAATGCTCTATCCATTGAGCCAAACCAGCTAGGGCCCAATAAATGTTTTTAATTGATATTCTCAAGGTAAAATCAAGTAAAATTTAATTACATTGATTTTGCAGTTTGTTAGCTACATTGTTAAAAAAAAAACACATAAAACAACACTCATTGGGAAAGAAGGCTGTAAAGACACTAGAATGAGACTAACTCTATATTTTTAAATTTTGTGTTTATCTTCATTTAGCACAATTAAATAAAATTTTAAAAATAAAGTAAAATATTTTGCATCTTTATTCAAGTGTTCAATTTATAATATTGTTTTCCACCTTAAAATGTTTGAAATATTCTTTTAACATTTCTTCCATGGAAAAAAAAGAATCCTTTGAGAATACTGTCTTAATACACAGAAATCAAGATAGTTTTCCAACTTCTTGCTTGTTAAATTAATGGATTTTCATTGTAGCTTTGTCATAAAAATACGTAATTATATATAGGTTTGATTTTTCAGCAGCAGAGTTGATAGCACAATCTGTTATATTGTGAACTCACACTTTTTTTCCCCCACCCCTTATTAACCGTTTTGAATGCAGGTCCACTACATGTGACATTTTCATATGTACTGTGACATCATAAACCCCATTGCAAAAGAACCTAGCTACAGATTGAAGGTAGTCTACTAGGTGTTAATCAAATACTGTGTTACAAATTGTGAGGTTTTCCCAGTTATAAATGTCATTATTAGGATTTTTGTTTTATTGCAAAGCCAATTAAGGCTGTCAATTGCATCATCTTAACTTATTTCTTCAGATTAACTACTCTCTGTAGTGGGGTTTTCTGTGGATGTGGTGGCATCAGCATA
This sequence comes from Lasiurus borealis, assembly GCA_004026805.1. NCBI lineage: Eukaryota > Metazoa > Chordata > Mammalia > Chiroptera > Vespertilionidae > Lasiurus > Lasiurus borealis. The sequence goes on along the minus strand of PVJN01004642.1, from coordinate 78,359 downwards.
ATCTATGTTTCAGGCATCCTACAGAAGAGGATTATTCAGGGGAGCTGGAGAAAAAGGTAAATTATGTTAACTGTGAGTTCTTTCTGCATAAAAAGAGGTATAAAATTATGTAATACAAAATATATCCATTTAATATTTTTTCGTTTTAGAAAACATACACCCACCTGATTTTTGGAATGTGAATATACTTATAGATCTTCCTATGGCTTTCTCCCTCTCTTCATTTAAGCTTTTTATGCAAATGTTTCCTCTGATGAGAAGCTTTCCACAACAAGTATATTCTAAATAGCCTTTGTCATTCTCTGATTATTTACCTTGCTTTATTTTCCTTTTAAGAATTTTGTACCATCCCAAATTATATATTTGTCTTTTTATCTGTTTTCTGTCTCCTCCTGATCTAGGAGAGAAGAGACTTTCATTGTTCACTGCTATGTCCCTTCTGTCTAGACTAGTCAACATGGCATGCTCTTTTGTTCCTGTGAGATTTTTGCTTACTAGAAGCTCTTCAAATTAATATTTGATGTTTATAAGAAATTTTTCTTTTTAAAATATTTTTATTGAGTTTAGAGAGAGGGATGGAGAGAGAGAGAGAGAGAGAGAGAGAGAGAGAGAGAGAGATTTGTTGATTTTTGTTGATTTGTTATTCTACCCACTTATTTATGCATTCATTGTTTGAGTCTGTATGTACCTTGACTGGGGATTGAACCTAAAATCTTGGCATATCCAGGATGATGCTCTAAACAATTGAGCTACATGGCTAGGGCTAAAATAAAATTTTCTATTTCTACCTTCAGTATGCATATTTTAGTTTAAGTGAAGTAAAGTTTACATCTCTGTAACAGTTGTTGATGTCTTTTAAGAATGACTTAATTCCCTTCTCTTTCAAGGGCTTCTTTAGAATTCTATTTGTACGTTAGGAATTAAGTAACTATATAATACTCTATAGATTACACTTTGTCAGTATTTCTCAGATCTTTATTTTCTGTCTGAGCTGTAATCAAGCATGAGTCTCATAATTCTCCTTGCCTATTAAACACTTCCACCTGGTTGCCCTACCATTGCTTTCAACCTAGCCTTCCTAACTGCAATCTTACCCAAAACAAAAAGATATTTCTTTCTTTCTTTTTTTTTTAAATATTTATTTTATTGATTTTTTACAGAGAGGAAGAGAGAGGGACAGAGAGTTAGAAACATCGACGAGAGAGAAACATCCGTCAGCCGCCTCCTGCACGCCCCCTACTGGCGATGTGCCCGCCACCAACATACATGCCCTGGACCGGGAATCTAACCCGGGACCTTTCAGTCCGCAGGCTGGCGCTCTATCCACTGAGCCACACAAGTCTCGGCCAAAAAGATATTTCTTTATTTACCCATGTTTGCCTTTATGGCCACCATGCATGTTCTTCAGTCATTGCCTATTCCTTTTATGTCATCTGTGTACCATACTTCATGGGTTCCATATAATGAGTATAATAATAAAATAATGCTAAGATGTTAAAGTTAGGGAGCCATGTGAATTTTTTTAAAATTAAATCTTTATTATTCAGATTATTACATTTGTTTATCTTTTATCCCCTCCATAGCATCCCTCCACCCAGTTCCCACCTCTCCCTGTGCCCTTATCTCCCTCCCATTGATCTCATCCATAGGTGTATGATTTTTGTCCAGTCTCTCCCTGTACACCCCTCACCCCTTTCCCCCTGAGAATGATCAGTCCACTCCCTTTCTGTGCTCCTGATTCTATCATATTCTCCAGTTTATTCTGTTGATCAAATTTTAATTCACTTAATTTTTAGATTCACTTGTTGATAGATATGTATTTGTTATTCATAATTTTTTGGCTTTTACCTTTTTCTTCTTCCTCTTCTAAAAGAATACCCTTCAGCATTTCATATAATACTGGTTTGGAGATGATGAACTCCTTTAGCTTTTTCTAATCTGTGAAGCTCTTTATCTGCCCTTCAATTCTGAATGTTAGCTTTGCTGGATAGAGTATTCTTGGTTGTAGGTTCTTGCTATTCATCACGTTGAATATTTCTTGCCACTCCCGTCTGGCCTGCATCATTTCTGTTGAGAAATCAGCTGACAGTCGTATGGGTGCTCCCTTGTAGGTAATAAACTGTTTTTCTCTTGCTGCTTTTAATATTCTCTCTCTGTCTTTTGCTCTTGGTATTTTAATTATGATGTGTCTTGGTGTGGTCCTCTTTGGATTTCTTTTATATGGGGTTCTGTGTGCTTCCTGGACTTGTAAGTCTATTTCTTTTACCAGATGTAGGAAGTTTTCAGTCATTATTTCTTTGAATAGGTTTCAGTATCTTGCTCTGTCTCTTCCTCTGGCACCCCCACAATTCTGATGTTGGTACGCTTGAGGCTGTCCCAGAGTCTCCTTACATTATATTCACATTTTTGAATTCTTTTCTCTTCTTGCTTTTCCAGTCAAGTGTTTTCTGTTCCTTTATATTTCAAATTTTTGACTTCATTCTTGCTTTTCTCTAGTCTGCTGTTAGGACTCTGTATAATATTTTTTATTTCAGTCAGTGTCTCTAGTTGGTCCTTTTTCATCTCCTCTTGGGACTCGCAAAATTTATGCATCATCTCTAGCATCTCTAGTTGGTCCTTTTGCATCTCTTCTTGGGACTTGATAAACTTATCCATCTTTTCTAGCATTTTCTTGCAAAACCTTATAAGCGTGGTTTTGAACTCTATATCCAGTCATTTTTTTTTTCCTTCATTTCTTTTGGTTGTGATCCCTTCCCTTGTCTTGGCATTTTCACTATGTCAGGGAAACTTCTGTACTTGCAAAACCGCAGAAGCCTCTGTTGAGCTTGGGATGGGTGGAATCTCAGGGCTTAAGGGACCACCTTGCCTTTCAGTCGGCCCTGCCCTCCACGGCCCCCGAGTCTCACGTGACTGGGTAATCACTGGAGCGGTCCTAGTGGGAGCGCGCACCCGCAGTGCCTCTAGACCGCTGCCTTTCCAGCCCCCTGTACACCAGGACCACACGAGTCTAGATCTCTAGGGTTTCGCCCGAAAGAGGAACCCAGTGGACTCAGAAATGGCACAGTTGGGAGGGTCTATCTCCCGCCCAGTCGTGAAAGCCAGCGGCACAATCAGCAATCTGTCCTCCGCGCATCGCCATGCTTGTGCACGACCTGACCTCCTATCTTTTGCGACTCCCCTAAATTTCCGTGCACTTCTCCCTTTTCACAGTCCAAACTCCCCCCGTATGAGTTTCGGCTGGATCTGGGGTTTAGTGTCGTAGGATAAGGGGTTTAATGCCGTTGGGAGTCTCCATTTCCCTCTCGCCAGAGAAAGCCAGCCAGGTACTCGGGCACCCGCTCTCTCAGCGCGCGCATCTCCGTACCTCAGCTTTTTGCAGCTCCTCTGGGTTTCTGTGAGCCCCTCTCTTTCCTTCTAGTTGTAGAACTTATACTTGGCCAGCTTTCCTGTGGTTCTGGATGATGTCCACTCTGTCTTTTAGTTGTAGTTTTGAAATTGTTGTGCAATGCAGCAGTGTAGGCCTTTACCTATGCCGCCATCTTGGATTCTCTCTCCCATGTGAATTTTTAAAAATTTTATGAATAATGGTGAAATTTAACCTATTAACTCAACCAACACAGTTATAGGCTTAATGCTACTCAATGCCAGACACTTGGCAATGAGAATATAGAATGTCTGAGAGGTTCTCTAGATCTAAGGGGATTTTGTTTTGTTTTTAAGGATACTATACATCTGAATTCTGATTGTAGGGTATGTCATTTGTGCCAATTCTCAGCCTTTATTTCAATAGGGTAGTGAAAGAGTTTTTTTCATGAGGTTTTGTACTCCCCAGAGTTTGGACATAGACAAGTTTCATTGCAAGTACAGAATTCATATGACCCATCTCTAGAAGTCTAGGAATATAGTTTTATATTCGTGAGTATAGCTCCTTTTCTGTAGCAGGTATTCTTTATTTTATTGATTTCAGAGAGGGAAAGGAGAGGGAGAAAGAGATAGAAACATCAATGATGAGATAGAATCATTGATTGGCTCCCTCTGCATGCTCCCTACTAGGGATCGAGCCTGAAACCTGGGCACATGCCCTAACCCATGGGAATGGAGTTGTGACCTGGTTCATAGGTAAATACTCAACCACTGTGCTACGCTGACTGAACAAAGACAGTATTCTTAACACTAAGCCATTTTGATAGTGATTGTTTAATAAATTAAAATCCTGAAAACTATACTTGAAAGACAAAGCAACTTAAAGCATGATTTATACTGATAAAAAAAATCCATGACTTTTTCTTGAGTTGTTTTTCAGTTCTTCAAAATCTTTAATTTCTTTGAAGCTGGTTCATCCCCCCTCCTCCCTCAGCCCCCCAGAAATTGAATATGAGCACTATCTGCCATCTTAATCCTCAGGTGTGGTCTTTAAGAATACTTGGGGTACTCTGGGGTATAATTTATATTATACTTTGCTCATTCTCTTGACATATGAAATCTCCATCAAGGTTACTGGATATGGTGGTTTGACTATGAAAGTGAAATTACAGCGTGGCTCAGCACCCTGCTCTTTACGCTATGAGCCAGGGCTTGGAGCCTACATTAAGAGAGAGCAACAATTTTCATAGTGTGGTGCACAGAACACTGAGGGAGTCTTTGTGAGGACTCTTTCTGGAGGTTTGGGAGGATAAAACTATTTTCACAATGATGTTAAGATTTATATTCCTTATTACTGTGTTGTCATTTACACTAATGTTGCAAAATAATGGGGAGTAAAACTGTTGATGCCTCATCTGGAATCAAGTCAGTGGCACCAAACTGGATAGACGTCATTGTTTTCTTCACTGACATTCACTTGCAGTGGGGAAAAAAAGTCGGTTTCATTTAGGAATATTCTTGGTGAAGCAGTAAATATTACCAGTTGTATTGAGTCTTGACCCTTAAGTACATGTTGTTTTAATATTCTGAGTTATGAAATTAGGACAATCACTGAAACCATTTTGCTGCATACTGAAAACCAATGGTGCTTTTTAAAAAATAACACAAGTTATTGTTTGAGTGGCAAGATTTACAAGACATGCTTTTTCTAAAAAAAATGTCTAATAACGCCGAAACCAGTTTGGCTCAGTGGATAGAGCATCGGCCTGTGGACTGAAAGGTCCCAGGTTTGATTCCGGTCAAAGGCATTTACATTGGTTGCGGGTGCATCCCCAGTGAGGGGCGTGCAGGAGGTGGCTGATCGATGTCTCTCTCTCATCGATGTTTCTAACTTTCTCTCCCTCTCCCTTCCTGTCTGTGAAAAATCAATAAAATATATATTAAAAAGAAAATGTCTAATAACCGAACTGTGGCTATTCATACTTGTTTGTAACACATTTTATCTCAAATGCAAATGAAGTGAGTTTGTCACTTCAAGGATAACGAGAGTTTTTATTGGCAATGATAAAATTCCAGCTTTTAAGCAGAAGTTTTGAAGTTTGTAAAGCCTGCTTCTGCTATTTTGAGCTTGATAGCTTCCTAATATGTATGGTTTTCTGATGAGATTAATATTGATTTTAATTAATGTGGTTTTCTGATAGTGTGTAATCAAATGTCAGCATTTGGGCGATCTCCTCAACTTAATGAGCCGATATCTTCCAAGTAACTACCACATGATGTTACAAAATTGTGCATGAATAGCAAGCATGCAAAGTATAATATAGATTCATAGATTTTAATGTAACAGATATGATTTCATATTCCTCATTGCAACTAACATTTAAGAGATAACCACTTTTGGTGTAATAATCAAACAATATACATATTTTTCTGAAAAAGCTATTGAAATACTCCTTCTTTACCAAGGTTCAACTAGAGGTTTTTTTCCCCCCACATACTGACTAAAATAACATTACAATAGATTCTGTGCAGAAGTAAGTATGAGAATCTAGCTGTTTCGGTAAATCATTCACAAAATATTTTTATCTTTTAAAAATGTGAAACACTTGTCATTACTTTTTGTTTTGTACAATGTAATTATTCTTCATGAAATATTATTTGTAACTTGTAATAGAATTATTGTTCTTTAATGAGTTAATAAGTATTTTTTAAATTTCTCAGTTTTAATTTGTAACTTAGTAAATATCAATACATATATACCTAGTGCTGTGCTGGCGCTAACTCATGAGAGCTGATTGTGTGCACTTTATCCAACTTTGTATTCAGTGTCATCTGCTGTTGGCTTGAAATCTGCCATAGTAAGAGTATTTACGTTACAGAAATCATCAAAAGGTACAAATCAATTTATATCCAGTAGGGTGCTATAAATGTTTAACAACCAGATCTTCTCCCTTTCCAGGATCTGGTTGTTAAACATTTATAGCACCCTACTAGATATAAATCACATAAACAAAAGTTCTTCGAGGTCACCATTAATTTTAAGAGTGTAAAGGGGTGTCCCGATAATAAAAAGTTTGACCTTTAGTTATATGACAAAAGGAGTACCTTTAATAATTGATTCATACAGGTGGATACCTTATTTTTATTTTTTTAATTCTTTATTATTCAGATTATTACATTAGTTTCTCTTTTTTCCCCTCCATAGCTCCCTCCAACCAGCTTCCACCCCTCCCTCTACTCTTACCTCCCTCCCATTGACCTCATCCATAGGTGTATGATTTTTGTCCAGTCTCTCCCTGTACACCCCTCACCCCTTTGCCCCTAAGAATTATCAGTCCACTCCCTTTCTGTGCTCCTGATTCTATTATATTCACCAGTTTATTCTGTTGATCAAATTTTTCACTTAATTTTTAGATTCACTTGTTGATAGGTATGTATTTGTTGCTCATAATTTTTTATCTTTTACCTTTTTCTTCTTCCTCTTCTAAAAGAGAACCTTTCAGCTTTTCATATAATACTGGTTTGGAGTTGATGAACTCCTTTAGCTTTTTCTTATCTGTGAAGCTCTTTATCTGCCCTTCAATTCTGAATGATAGCTTTGCTGGATACAGTATTCTTGGTTGTAGGTTCTTGCTATTCATCACGTTGAATATTTCTTGCCACTCCCTTCTGGCCTGCATCATTTCTGTTGAGAAATCAGTTGATAGTCATATGAGTGCTCCCTTGTAGGTAATTAACTGTTTTTCTCTTGCTGCTTTTAATATTCTCTCTTTGTCTTTTGCTCTTGGTATTTTAATTATGATGTGTCTTGGTGTAGTCCTCTTTGGATTCCTTTTATATGGGGTTCTGTGTGCTTCCTGGACTTGTAAGTCTACATCTTTTACCAGATGTGGGAAGTTTTCAGTCATTATTTCTTTAAATAGGTTTTCAGTATCTTGCTCTCTCTCTTCCTCTGGCACCCCCACAATTCTGATGTTGGTACGCTTGAAGCTGTCCCAGAGGCTCCTTACATTATCTTCACATTTTTTAATTCTTTTCTCTTCTTGCTTTTTCAGTTGAGTGTTTTCTGATTCTTTATATTTTAAATTCTTGACTTGATTCTTGCCTTCCTCTAGTCTGCTTTTAGGGCTGTATAATATTTTTTATTTCAGTCAGTGTATGTTTAATTTCTAGTTGGTCCTTTTCCATCTCTAGTTGGTTCTTTTACATCTCCTCTTGGGTCTTGCTAAATTTATCCATCTTTTTTAGGATATTCTTGAAAAACCTTATGACCATGGTTTTGAACTCTATATCCAGTCGTTTGTTTTCCTCCATTTCTTTTGTTTGTGATCTCTTCCTTTGTCTCCGCATTTTCACTATGCTAGAAGAACTTCTGTGTTGGATTCAGCCTTATGAAATTAGACTTGCAAAACTGCAAAAGCCTCTTTGTTGAGCTTGGGATGGGTGGAATCTCAGGGCTTAACGGACCATCTTGCCTTCCAGTCGGCTCCGTCCTCCACGGCCCGTGAATCTCACGTGATTGGGCAATCACTGGCGCTGTCCCTATGTACAGGCGCTTGCTCACAGTGCCTCTAGACCACTGCCTTTCCTGCTCCCCTGCGCTCCGGGATCATATGAATCTCGTCCCCAGGGTTTCTCCCGAATCTGGGGTTTAGTGGAGTTAGAAGTGGCACAGTTGGGATGCTTTGTCTCCTGCCCACTTGTGAAAGCCAACGGCACAATCAGCAGTTGGTCTTCTGTGTGCAGTGCTATGCGCGCTGCCCGACTTCTGCCCTTTTGCGACTCCCCTAAATTTCCGTGTACTTCTCCCTTTTCACAGTCCAAAATCCCCAGGTATGAGTCTTGGCTGGACCTTTGGTTCAGTGTCATAGGATAAGGGGTTCAATGCCATTGAGAGTCTCCATCTCCCTTCCGCCAGAGAAAGCCAGCCAGGTACTTCAGCACCCGCTCCTTCCATGCGCACGTCTCCATACCTCAGCTTTTTGCAGCTCCTCTGGGTCTCTGTGAGCTCCTCTCTTTCCTTCTAGCTGTAGAACTTCCACTCAACAAGCTTTCCTGTGGTTCTGGATGATGTCCATTCTGTCTTTTAGTTGAAGTTTTGAAATTGTTGTGCGAGGCAGCAGTGTAGGTGTTTACCTATGCTGCCATCTTGGTTACTCTTCAAATACCTTATTTTTTTATTTTTTTAAATATATTTTTTAAATTGATTTTTCACAGAAGGGAAGGGAGAGGGATAGAAAGTCAGAAACATCGATGAGAGAGAGACATCGATCAGCCGCCTCCTGCACACCCCACACTGGAGATGTGCCCACAAGCAAGGTACATGCCCCTGACCGGAATCAAACCCGGGACCTTTCAGTCCGCAGGCCGACGGTCTATCCACTGAGCCAAACCGGTCTCGGCTCAAATACCTTATTTTTAATTTGCCTTTTGTGCTGGGAGCATTTAAAGAATAGATCCCCCCAATGGCTTTGTTTGTTTGTTTGTTTGTTTGTTTTTTAACTTCTACTTGTTAAGTGTACTGGTTCCATTATGCCATAACCTTTTTATTTTCCCAAAAATCTAAGGTAGACAATAATACCCTAGAGCAGTGGTTCTCAACCTTTCTAATGCTGCAACCATTTAATATAGTTCCTCATGTTGTGGTGAACTGTAATGTAAATATCTGTGTTTTCTGGTGGTCTTAGGTGACCCTGCTAGTGGTTCTCAACCTGTGGGTCACTGCTGTAGAGCCTAAGACCATCAGAAAACAGGTCACAACCCACAGGTTGAGAACCACTGCCCTAGAGCGTGTGGGATAAATTTGCCCTTGGTGTGTGTGTGTGTGTATATATATATATATATATATATATATATATATATATATATGGTGTCCAAAAGAAATATATATACACACTTTGAATACTTGTAAAGGCGGTATTTATGAATATATATTTCATTTTCAAAATTGAGCTATCGACTGTTAAAGTGTGTATGTATTTTTTGGGGGAAACACTACATGTTGAGTGACTGCCCTAGTTTCTCACTTTTTTATTCCACTGTTCCAAGTTCATATTGAGGCCCAGCTCAAGCTATAGTTTCTATACAAAACCTTCACATATTTTTCAGATCCATACTAATCTTTATTATGTGCTCTGTTGACTTTCATGGCTTATACAATGGAGCACCTGGCTCTCAACTGTTTGTTGTGCTATTTATTGTTTCTTAGGTATTCGTTTTAGCAATTTTTCTTTTTACCCTAATGTATCTAGTACGTACAATGCTCTCATCATATAAGTTCTAGTGCATGGATAAAAAATTTTCTTATTTTTGGATTGATAAAGTAGTTTACTTTCCAAGGATATGATGTTGTAAAGAAATCTTAGTTGTTGTTTTAAAATATATACATATTTTTTACTGACTTTAGAGAGGAACAGAGAGAAACATCAATGATGAGAGAGTCATTAATTGGTTGCCTTCTGCACTCGCCCCATTGGGAATCAAGCCTGCAACCCGGGCATGTGCCCTGACCAGGAATCGGACCATGACGACCTGGTTTGGAGGTTGATGATACTCACCAGTGAATCACACCAGCCAGGAAGTCTGTTGTTTTAAACCCACTTTTAAATAATTCTCTTAAAGTATAAGTATAAGTAGATTAGAAATTACTGCTGTTTCTTAAAGTGAGGTCCCACAGATGCTTTCTGCAAAATTTGTTTGGTTCTACTACCACTCATAATGGAAACTGGCAGCTTATTGAGTAAGTCATAATGAATACTGAAACTTAGTAAAATGTGACATTTTCTAAGGATATGCTGACCAAGTTGTTTAACTAATTAGAAAACTTGTCAGATTTTGAAACCAGAGGCATAGAGGTATTGTGTTTTTTTAGTGGGGAATCTCTGTAGAAAACAATCAAGATATCTGTACTGTCTTCTTTCTGTGCAAGCTAAGTGATGGTGCTAGCTCTCTATCTGGATGCCAAAGCTAGGGGAGAGGAAAAGTTTGAGAGAGTCACACAAGCTCTAAGGAATGAGTTTTTTATGGGTCAGAGACACTAAGGGTGTGAGAGACCTTGGGATTTCTTTGGCCTGTGCCTTTTTCATGATTGTGGTGGTGGTGGTGGTAGTGGGGGGGAGGGTATTAAGGTAACTTTGCTATTTACGTCAGTATTGAGAAAAGGTATTAGTTTGCATCAGGAATAATTCTAGAACACCATGCCAAACATTTCATTTATTAAAAAATAATTCACCATATTTAAGTTCTGTCTCCAGTTTCTCTTAAGAAGTTAGAGAGGGTAATTTATACTCTAGCCTGTTAATAGTCCTGAGGTCGTAGTGAGGTAGTTTAACTGCTTTAGAACTTTGTGCTTAGAACATTCTTAGCCACCGAAGCATGGGAACCGAAAGTGAGGAGCATGGGTTCTTTACTATCTATCACATCAGAGAATGACTGTTCCAGGACAGTGACCACTTCCTAATGGTAAGTACCCCGGCTTGTTTGTTATTTCTTGAAAGCAAGAAAAATAGTGCAGTTATCATAGTAATGGTATTTCTTTTTCAAAAAAAAAGCAAAAAGAACAGCAAATAGGTCTAGTCTTAATCCTCAATCATGCTCATCTTTGCAGGTTTCTGTAGCTGGATCAGGCACCGGAAGAGGCTCCCCAGCTATAACTCTAGTACAGTTACCTTCGGGCCAAACTGTACATGTCCAGGGCGTAATTCAGACACCACAGCCATCGGTTATTCAGTCACCGCAGATACAAACTGTTCAGGTTAGCTTCCTGGGTTATTTATCTTTGACTTTCTTGAGCTTGAGCTTTTTTTTTCTCTTCTTTTTCTTTACTATCTTAATTGTCTTTTCCATGGGTAGCTTTTGTGATCAAGTTGTTTTATTATAGAATTAGAGGAATTTTTCTTTTACCTATGAAGTGCATTGTACTCTGCTAGATCCATAGACAGAGTTGCCATTTTGTTGTCAGGTTTTCATTTGCAAAATGAGTAATTGTCATATAAATAATTCTTCACATTCTTATTCTTTGCTCAAACTCGGATTTATTTAGCAGAGCTCTCCAAAGGTGCTTATAAATATTTTGCAGATTCTTTGGAGATGTCTGATAAACATGTTAACATAAAGATTATAGTACTGGTGCTATTCTCATGAATTATCACATTAATAGATATTAGTATATTATTTTTAATTCAATATACATAATCCATATAAAATAATGATGTATTGTCTCTTGGTCTTATGTTTATCATATACTCTTCTCAGATTTAACCTTGGTTTTGTAGATGTGATTATTATTATGGTTGTGACCCAGAGATGTATTTTATTACTTATCATTATCAAGATTGGTTTTATTTTTATTTTTCCTTTTTAGAAATATTTTTTAATTGATTTTGGAGAGGAAATGAGAGGGAGAGAAAGATAGAAACACCAATGATGAGATAGAATCACTTATTTGCTGCCTCCTGCACACCCTACACTGGGGATCGAGCCTATGACCCTGGGCCTGTGCCCTGACTGGAAATTGAACTGTGACATCCTGGTTCATAGGTCAATGTTCAACCACTGAGCCATGCCAGTGGGGCTCAAGGTTGTTTTCAAATCCTTAGCATTTCTTGAAACAAAAATTTTTGTGTGCACCAATCAATATTAATTATTAAGTATAGATACTTTTCTTGTCTATTGAATTTATTTCCCTTCTTTTTATTAGGTCAGTTTGTAATTGACCTTTAGAGTTAGATTTATTTGAACCTAATTGGTGACCAAAGATCTTTGAGGGAAAAATAGAAGCACGTATTTAATAAGTCTTGTTTTCCCCCTGCATATATGAATACAGTTTATTGCAAAATAAGAATAAAGATTGCAACATGAAGTTTGAAATAATAAATCCACATTCATTAAAAGTTTAGTTAGCTTTGCAGTACCAGGTGTCTTAATAATTCTCAGTATTATCTTTTATTTTTTTAATATACTTTTATTGATATCAGAGAGGAAAGGAGAGGGAGAGAGAGAGATAGAAACATCAATGATAACAGGGAATTATTGACTGGCTGCCTCCTACATGCCCCCTACTGCGGATTGAGCCTGCAACCTGGGTTTATGCCCTTGACTAGAATCAAACCTGGGACCCTTCAGTCCGCAGGTCGACCCTCTATCCACTGAGCCAAACTGGCTAGGGCTTGTCTTTTATTTTTATCTTTCTGTTCCAGGAGTTTCTGACACTTGGTTCCAAGAGTTTCTGACTCTTTCTGACTCTAATAATAAAACAAGAAAATCTTTCCACTCTCCTTTTTGTATTATGACTTTCATTGAGGTACAGATATTTCTTCGTTTTAACCTGGCTGCTATTATATTCAGTAGGTTTTTGGATTTTGTGAAATGGATGATTTAGGTAGAGGTGGATCTTTTAAAATTCCTACCTATTGAACGATGGACAAGTCAATCTCTGTGTGAACTTCAGTTTTCATCTTTCTGAAATGGGTAAATTAACAAACAGCTCACATAAGGAGGTTCTTATGATTATAGGGGAGATCATGTAAAATGATTGGCAAATAAGAAGTGTAAAGTGATAAATATTTTATGGTGATATGTGATTATCTGATTGCAACAATATTTTTTCTAATAAATTCTATTCATTGGCAAGTATGTGTATTTGTGGGATGTCTATGATCAGAGATGCATAGTCATATTTGTAAGTGGACTGTATGCTCATCCTGTGTGCCTTGGGAAGTATATATTCCTGCTTGTATTGTTCACATTTTAATAAGCTATTTTGATTTTGTCTAAATAAAATTCCCATATAATTGCAATATTAAGTAAAGTGAGTTTTGTAAACTCGGAACTATCTTAGGTCTTGAATGAGAAATGGCTGGATATAATGAGAACAATCATATTATAGAGAGATTTTTATTTTGGTTCTCTGACTTTGTTTAATAATCATGTTATTGACTTGAAAAAAAAATGAAGTCATGCTTAAAATTCTGATCTTTCCTTTAAGGAGAAATTCCTTATTTTGACCTTCAAGACCTACCATTATCAAGCCCCAATGGACTTATAGACTTGCTTACCTATTTAAATGTTTTTTCTTCTTTGGACCCATTTAATGTCTAATTTGAAAACGCAGTTCCAGTCAGCTGTAGTGTTGTGAAGAGGGCAGTGAAATCAAGATGCTTTTTTCTGCGTCTGTTATTGGCTCATTTACTCCCTGCTGGATATGTGAGAGTGCTTTCAGGGTTGGGTCTGCTGTATCTTATATATAAGCCTTACCTGTGAAGCCTCACTTGACGTGCTAACCATTCTTTTATTTGCATTTCTATAATACTTTTTTATTATCTGTACCATTCCTTTCCAGACACACTTGTTCTACAACTGAAATGTTTGTGTGTGTGCTTCCTTTCTTAAGCCAGGTGTAAGCTCCATTAGTGCTGTTTCAGTGTGTTCTGTTTGCTGGACACTTCCCGAGCACCTGACTTAATACTGCACACAGAGACCCTTATCACAGTTTTTTTAAAAAAATTCTTACTGGATGATATGTTTTTTAGGGAGACAGAGACATATCAATGTGAGAGAGACATGTCAGTTGGTTGCCTCCTGTATGAACCCTGACTGAAGCTTGAACCTGCAACCTAGATATGTATGTGCCCTGATGGGAATCTAACCACGACGTTTGCTGCACAAAATGATGCTCCAACCAACTGAGCTTCCCAGCCAGAGCCTTAGTCACACTTTTTTAAATAAGGGAGATCATATCTCTTATGATGCATTTCAGAAACTCTTGTATTATAGGTAGCAACAATCACAGAGACAGATGAGTCTACAGAATCAGAAGGTGTAATTGATTCTCATAAACGCAGAGAAATCCTTTCACGAAGACCTTCTTATCGGTAAGTTAAGTTTCCACTATAATGATACTTTAATTAATTATACATCAAACCAATTCTTCCACTAGAGCTTTTTCTGTTTTAAATCTCATTATTGTATCTTAATTATTCATATTGTTAAATTGTTTTAGAAAAATACTGAATGAACTTTCCTCTGATGTGCCTGGTGTTCCCAAGATTGAAGAAGAAAAATCAGAGGGAGAAGGAACACCACCTAACATCACTACCATGGCAGTACCGACTAGCATATATCAGACTAGTACGGGGCAATACAGTATGTATACTACAATTCGATATGATAGTGCTAGCTTTAAGTCTTCTCTTGTTACATTGAAACAACTTGGGTTTTGACATTAAACTGTTTCATTTTAAAAATGCATCATAATACCTAAACTGTGTATCAGAATGAAAAGTGTATCTTAAAGAATTGAGAGATTTGTATTGACAGCTGTCATATACTTTTGAAAAGTAAAATTTTCTTTTTTACCGAATATAGAAGAAAATAATTTTAAACTTACTGTTTTTTGTTGCCTTTATGATGCATGCAAACATAAAATACAAATGTCTGTATTTCATTCTTGTTGGCTTTCACTATCAACATTTACATTTTTTATTTATTAATTTAAAAGAAGTACAGCTGAAACTGCTTTGGCTCAGTGGATAGAGCGTCAGCCTGCAGACTGAAAGGTCCTAGGTTCGATTCCGGTCAAGGGCCTGTATCTTGGTTGTAGGCATATCCCCAGTAGGGGGCGTGCAGGAGAGGGCTGATCAATGTCTCTCTCTCATTGATGTTTCTAACTCACTATCCCTCTTCCTTCCTCTCTGTAAAAAAAACCAATAAAATATATATATTTAAAAAATAAAAAATAAAAGAAGTACATATGTTTTCTAAATTATGTTTTTACATTTAATTCTGTTTTCACTAGTCTACTATGTTGATTTGTGCTGCAGTTTTTCCCAGATGAGAATGGAAAAAAATGTTTAATTAAAAAAAAAATACAGCAATTAGACAGATCATTTTATTTGAAAATTTAAGCACCAAAAGCTCTAAATAAACAGATAAAGTCACATTTAGTCTTGTGCATTTTAAGGGGCTGTTCATTCTGTGCTTTTTGCTCCAATTAAAGCACTAGGTTTTTCTCCTCCCCAAATCAAGATCATTTGATACATAAAAATACTTAGTAAAACTGGAGCCCTAGGAAGGAAAAAGTGTATAGGAAAACAAGATAGAAAAAGGACTGAGAAAGAGCAAAGAAACCCACCAAAACTGCTTAGGTACTGAAATATCTGTGATATTAAATACTGTGTTGGTCCAAAAACAGGGTTAAGATTTTATATGTGTTTTCTGTTTTCCTTTAAAAAGTAGTAATACTTAGCCCTAGCTGGTTTGGCTCAGTGGATAGAGTATAGGCCTGCAGACTGAAGGGTCTCTGGTTTTATTCTGGTCAGGGGCACATGGCTACAATTGGGGACATGCAGAAGGCAGCCTCTCATCATTAATGTTTCTATCTCCCTCTCTCTTCCTCTTTCTCTAATAAAAAAATAAATTAATATATTTTTTAAAGTAATAATACTTAGAAAAGTCTCAAGTCTTAATTTAAGACTTGTCTCTTAAAACAAACTATAATCTCCTTTAGTCTTAGGGAAAACCTTATAGAATCATTAGTTTTTAGGATTTTTCTTACAGTGGTGGTAAATTTGCAGCATTAAACTCTCCTTTGGTAATTCTGGTTACCCCTGGCAGAATTGGGGTATAATTTGTCCACAGTCCCTACAGGATGCTGAATGGACATGTCCTAAGTCTGTGTTAGGAAAGGAAAACTTCCTGTTGTCTGTAAGGGTTGGATCTTGAGGTTTTCACGGTCATTTCTCTGTTGTTACTTCTCAGATTTATATGCCTTTGTGTCTAGGCCACTGCGAACATATGGTGGGAGTTTTAGAACTGAAAATCAGAGTTTTCCAGGTGTATGCCTTGACATTGTGCAACACACTGTGCGCACCATCCCCAGAGTGGCTGTGCAGGGCTTGCATGGACCTCCTGGAACCTTCTGACTGGTCAGCTGTACATATATTATCATTTTATATTTGTGTTATAACAGGGGAAAGGTTGGAAATTACTGATTAAATAAAGCTCAGGGGACATCTTAAAATTTGAGGAGCCATCTAAGATGCTGCCATCTTGAACATATAATTTTGAACATAACCTGGCATATCCTAATGCCACTTAGGAATTGATAAAAGCTCTTTATAAGGTGATATGGACAGGGAAGAGCAGTGGGTTAATTTGCTTAGATTATTAGCTGAAATTTTGAAATCATGAAAACATTGGATTGGGAGAATATTGAAGCTAGAGATGATGTGAAGGCATCCTGGTTCTGTCATTTGCCAACTGTATCAAAGCAAACTTTGTTTTTCCCAAATCAGGGTTTTAGTGTTTTTTTTTTTTTTATTATATTTTTATTGATTTTTTACAGAGAGGAAGAGAGAGGGATAGAGAGTTAAAAACATCGATGGGAGAGAAACATCGATCAGCTGCCTCCTGCACGCCCCCTACTGGGGATGTGCCTGCAACCAAGGTACATGCCCTTGACCAGAATCGAACCCAGGACCTTTCAGTCCACAGGTTGATGTTCTTTCCACTGAGCCAAACCGGTTTTGGCAGGTTTTTAGTTTTTGAAGTGGGGATAATAAATTGGCAAACTCTCTAGTGTGAGGACACAGGAGATAACAGGTAAAAGTGGGGAAAAGAAACATGTTACTTTGACTTATCACAGAGAAATGTAAGCTAGCTGTGGCAATGTCTCATTCACATTCCCTGAAACCTTTATTTCTTGTGCTCTTGGTGCAGTTTGAAGAGGGCTCAGCTTTAAACATCACATGAGTCGGTGGGAAGAAGGAGGGCAGTCAGGATCTTTGAGTGAAAAATTGCAAGTCCAGTATTTAGAAGTTAGGCATTTAACTATTTGCCACATTAGAGGTCCTGGACTATCTCTTATTTATATTTCTTAATTTGGACACATACAATGTTGGTCCTGGCAATTATTTTAATGAAAAGTTATGCTGGTTCTATGAATGTTGTCCCATGTAAAATTTGGTATGTATTAATTCACAATAAATGCTATTACCTATGTTAAAAATGAATTGTGTAAACATTTAGTAACAGTTTTTTGTTGATAATTCTTTCATTTGAAGAATGAATATTAACATTTCAACATTTTATATGAAATTTATTTTAATTGGAAGGTAATTTATATTCACACATGCACAAGATCTGTTTTGTATTTCTTACTAGGAATAACTTAATAGATATTAATGCTTTAATGTTGTTCCTAAATATCTAGAAATAGAAACAATCCAGTGTCCTTTGGTTTTAGACTAGTAAAGTTTATTTTACTAGAATTTTTGGATATATTTCTATGTATTTTCATGTACCTATTTTTGAGACTTTTTTTTATAACCTTTTATTATAAAAATTAATTTTTTCTTTAACTTTTATTCTTGGATGACTTTTTCCAAAACTTTGCTTCTTTTTCAAAGATTATTATGTTATATATATTTTTAACTTGGTATATAATAAGTTAAAGTTAAAAACAAAAAGAGTTAAATAACTTTGTGTGTCAAAGTTGAAGAAATAAAAATAACTATTGCCCAGCCAGTGTGCTCAGTGTTTGAGCTTTGACCTATGAACCAAGAGGTCGCTGGTTTGGTTCCGAGTCAGGGCATTTGCCCAGGTTGCAGACTTGATTTCCAGTGGCGAGAGACAGCCAGTTAATGTTTCTCTCTCATCGATGTTTCTATCTCTCCCTCTTCCTTCCTCTTTTTCTCAAATCAATAAAAACATTAAAAAAAAAATGTAAGTGTAGCCCTAACCGGTTTGGCTCAAGGGATAGAGCATCGGCCTGTGGAGTGAAAGGTCCCAGGTTTGATTCCGGTCAAGGGCATGTACCTTGGTTGCGGGCACATCCCTAGTGGGAGGTGTGTAGGAAGCAGCTGATCGATGTTTCTCCCTCATCGATGTTTCTAACTCTCTATCCCTCCTTCCTCTCTGTAAAAAAATCAATCAATCAATAAAATATATGTTCATGTTTTCCCATATGCAAGTTGTTACATTTTTATGTTTATTTTTATTTTATTCGTTAATCCTCACCTGAGGGTATTTTTTCCATTGATTTTTAGAGAGAATGGAAGAGTAGGAGGGAAAGGGAGCAAGAGAGAAAGGGAGAGAGAAGAACATTGAAGTGAGAGAGACACATTTATTGGTTGCCTCCCATGGGTGGCCTGACCAAGCTGGGAATTGTACCTGCAACCCAGGTACATGCCCTTGACCTAGCATTGAACCTGAGACCTTTGGTGGGTGGGTCTATGCTTTACCACTGAGAACACCAGCCAGAGCTAAGTTGTTACATTTTAAATAGTTAAATGTTAAATATTTGACAAAAGTTGGCCTTATTAGTTCAACTTGATTTTTAATAACAAAAATTAAGAAGTGAAAGTTAGGA
Source organism: Lasiurus borealis (assembly GCA_004026805.1). Classification (NCBI taxonomy): domain Eukaryota; kingdom Metazoa; phylum Chordata; class Mammalia; order Chiroptera; family Vespertilionidae; genus Lasiurus; species Lasiurus borealis. Next base: position 59,629 of record PVJN01004642.1, on the reverse strand, counting down.
TAGGCTAACTTGGAGGAGGAGGAGGGTAGGAAAAAATAACTTAAAATGGACAGGAATTCATTATTGTAACACCAAGAAAATGAACTACACTTCAGTATCTTTACTGAATGTACAGTTCTTGGCTACAGGTTTGCTGTATGTCAATTAAATTATTCTGGTCAAATAAAGTCTATTCTATCTCAGAAGAATATTTTTAAAGATGGTTCTTCAGAGGTTTAGAATTAGCAAAGAATTTACTTCCTGTGTAAGACATGAATTAAATGAGAGAGAATTCATAAATGCATAAAGCAACTATAGAGATTAAAGTGTTTGCAGTATACTTCATTAAATTTTCTCGAAAGACAATTGTTTTTTATCCCTCATTCTACTATACCCAGCCTAACCTCTTAACAAATAAGGACTATCACCCAAGACTTCAAATATTTTTCCAAATGTCCCTGGTCTCTTTGATTACTCCTACTTTATTTTATTAGGACTTTGTTAGAATGAGTTTCTATTAATTCATTTTTACTGGAATTCTTATACATAGAGATAAGTAGGTCAATCTAAAATCCACTATTATGAAAAAGATATAAATGAACTGTGTGGACTGCTAAAGAATTCAGAATTCTCAGGTGATTCACATGAGTAAACACAATTCCAATTCTTCATAATAAGAATTTGCATAAGATAGGCTTACATATTCTAAAGTAAATGCAGTTGCATTTATTTACTGTAAGTAGTGACTCTGCTTATATTCTCCCAAGGTAATTGTCAAAGCAAACATAGAAGATATTTACTTAATGTAAATCTGGCTTTTTAACCTTAGTGTTGCTATTCTTGTTTTAGCTTGAGGCTGTTTTACTGTTTCTTCTTCTTTTAAGGTAGGGGTATTTACACACTCTGTTTTGTACTCATAGTTTGAATTTAATGATGAGATTTCACTGGAAAAAAGTCTGTTGTTCTATTTAAAGTTAATTCGATGAAAATTTACTCATGAATCTTTTTATTGGAATTTGGAATAAAGATGGTTTTAAAATATAACTAAACATTCACATGTTTATGTATTTGAATTAGCTCATTCAAACAGGTTTAGGTTTAAAAATGTCTTAGCATCAAGTAAAGAGTTCAGATGAAATTTTATTTTTTAAATTTATCTTCTTTTGATTTTCTTTTTTAAAATTAATATATTTTTATTGATTTCAAAAAGAAAGGGAGAGGGAGAGAGAGATAGAAACATCAATGTTGAGAGAGAATCATTGATTGGCTGCCTTCTTCATGCCTCCTACAGGGAATTAAGCCTGCAACCTGGGCATGTGCCCTTGGCTGCATGCAAGCTGATGCTCTATCCACTGAACCAAACTGGTTAGGGCAGTCAGATGAAATTTTAAATAAATTCTTTTTCCTCACTTGTTCATGAACGTTTTTTCTTGTTTTCTTATTTGCCAATCATTTTTGTCTTTTATTGATTTTGCAAGGCTTTAAAATACCTTTTAATTAAACTTTTTAAAAGTGAAAATTCTTGAATTTTCATCCTATAAGTAATATATTTTGTACAGTGATATTAATAGTTTTAGGAGAAAAGTCCTTAATGGCAGTGAATAGTAGAAATAGATTTTTAAAACATGGTTTTGTATAATAGGAATTTTAAAATAATTAATTGCCTGGATTATGATAGCATCTCGGTTACTGTTATAAATGATGAATTAGAGTTGGGGAAATCATACTTGGGTTAATCCTGATTTGGAACTAATACCATGACTGTATAAGGGTATATATAAAAACATTTGTATAACCACTAGAACTAATATAATAGAAAAATAACTTAGTAAATTAATGAATTACACTTTACCTAGACAATTTCTTTCTTAATGCAAGATCAGTGTGTCCAACATTCAACTGGTGCATAGAGAGTGTCCCACTTAGTTATGTGATATAGCTCACCTGAGATTTGAGATGGGGGAAGGTAAGTATCTTCCAGAGCAACTAGAACAACAGAGCTTAACCTCTACCCACCACTACTATGAGCAGATAACATACTAACAGGCTTGAACAAATTAATAATGGACATTGGAGTATGTAATATAGTTATTCATCTTTAATTCAATTTAGATATTTTATGAAACTGTAATGTTATTAAGGATTAATAAAAGAGGAAAGTAAGTATTATTTTATAAAAGAAAAGAAAAGAAAAATTTTACTTCTGCTTGAGTCCCAAGTAATATTCATAGATCAATGTGTACACTTCATTGCTCACATCAGTGTGGGCAACTTATGCTTCAGTTGCATGGGTTAGTCTAAGAAAGCATTAATAAAGCTTAGGTCCCCAAAGTAAAATTAGTGGGAAATACAAAGCTATTTTATTTTTATTGGTTACTAATGGGCTTGTTTTGGGCCAAACATTTTATTTAAAAATGGTTAATCAGATGTGATGTCTGAAATTTGTTTGGAAATAATCCAGACTAAATTAAAAAAAAAAAAGGTTTGAGATTAGTGGGCAGGGGAAATAGGTGGCACAAAATTCTTGCTAGAAAATTCCTTTAAGGTTTTTTTAAAGGAGCTAAACAAAAGATTACATACACTGAACTCATTCAGTTGATTTCATCTTAGTTTTTCCTATTATTTATCTCAATGAGTGTTTACTGAAAACATATACTATTCTTGAATATTTTGTAACCTAAAACATTTTCTAAAATCTTCTGAATACACATATGAATAAGCAAAGTCTATTTTCAGTATCCTGAAGCATTGAAATAATTATTTATTGTTAATTGAGAGGTAACATTTGAAATAGGAAGGTCCTTTCTCATTTGATAATTGCCATAGTTAGGAGTACCTTTGTTATGGAAAAATAAACGACAAAAGTACAAGACTTTTTCAGAAGAAATGTGGTCCCCTTACAGCCAGCTTGTGTGTCCATTTAATTTTTGCTTTTCACATCTAATTCTATAATGACTTAACCCCAAAATAAAATGATGGGAGTAACAAATTCTTGATATATCAGCTTTCACGGTGTAAAAGCAATAAGTTTTCATTGTAACTATGAGGAAATACTGACAGAAAAAGGAGGTGGGGGGAGAGGATTGAAAAAGAAAGAAAGAGTTTTTGTTAAATATTTTGTAGTTATCTTCTTATCCTTGGAAGTAACAACCGTCACCTCAGAGTTTTTACCAGTCCAAAACCTAATTAACATTAAAAATTAAGTTCTGTTATCAGAATTTGAAACCATACTTAATTTAACTCTTCTAGATCCATAAGTGGCTTAAGTTGTTTATAATACAGTTTGTCTTGAGGAAATGACGCATCCATTTATCATATTGGGTGTCTGCTATATGCTAGTATGAAAAATGGCAGGAATGAGGCCATTTTAAAATGGAGCTAAAGCAGCCATTCAAGAGGAACTGTCTTGCTCCTTGTGTTTCTTGAAATTTTGGACTGACTGGGCCAAGCCACTCTTGTTTTACAGTTATAAAGTCAGCAGGACAGTCTGATCAGAAGGAGTAATGACTATAGACTTTCTATCTGAAGATAGAATAAGCAATAGTAACAGCTTATTAGTATTAATATGAATTTTTTCTTTTCATATATCCCTTTCCTTTTTCTCATAAAAACCTCTTGCTTTCACCCTGTATTTGGGACACTATTGAGTTTCTGCCTGAAACTGCTCACCAAATTACAATTCTTTGACCCCAAATAAATGCTTGTTGTCTCATTTCGGCTTTTAAAATTTATGTTAACACTAGGCCTTGTGCTTCTTATAGAGGGTAGTTACATTACTACATTTCTCAAAGGACTATTTCTATGACATCAAACTATCAGCTGAAAATCACACATTCAAATGTATGATAAAATTTATTCATGTCCCACCATGAAGGTTTAGGAAGCATTAACCTCTTTTTCATACTGGACTTCTTTTTTAAGAAGGTAAATATGGTTAAATCTCTCCTAAACCCTTTCATTGTAAGAGGTGAACCTTGAGACCCTTGAAATCTTTGGAAAGTCATGATAAAATCTTGTTTAAAAATGTGTACAGAATATAATTCTGTGGATGAACCAGATAAAGTAATGTTACTTACATCAGAGTTTCTTAACCTCAGCAATATTGACATTTTATAACTGATTCTTCAGTTTTTTTCCATCCTAGTCTAATAGTGGCCTGTGAGTGAATTAAAACACGGAGAATGTATCTCTGTTGAACTCTTAAAAAAATGGTAACCCATCTTTTTGTGTAAGGCCTTAGAACAGTGGTTCTCAACCTTCCTAATGCCACAACCCTTTAATACAGTTCCTTATGTTATGGTAAAACCCAACCACAAAATTATTTTCGTTGCTACTTCATAACTAATTTTGCTCCAGTTTATAGAGCCTAAGATCATCGGAAAACACAGATATTTACATTACGATTCATAACAGTAGCAAAATTACAGTTATGAAGTAGCAACAAAAATAATTTTATGGTTTCGGGTTACCACAATATGAGGAACTGTGTTAAAGGGTCACAGCATTAGAAAGGTTGAGAACCACTGCTCTAGAACCTTATGTCAAAGGATTAAAGATTTGTTATTGTTACTCTTTTCAATAGGTCTGACAGGTTTATAGGATCACTTCATCAATTAAATGGCCCTTTGCTTAGTTACTGTTAAAATATTAGGGAACGACTTGGAAATGTTTAGACTGCAGTGGTTCTCAACCTTTTTTAATGCTGTGACCTTTTAATGCAGTTCTTCATGTTGTGGTGACCCCCAATCTTAAAATTATTTTCGTTGCTACTTCATAACTCTAATTTTGCTACTGTTAATGAATCATAATGTAAATATCTGTGTTTTCCGATGGTCTTAGGCTACCTTGCTACAGTTTTCAACCTGTAGGTCTCAACCCACAAGTGGAGAACCGCTGCTGTAGCGGTTCACCACAACATAAGTTACTGTATTAAAAGGTCACAGCATTAAAAAAGGTTGAGAACCACTGGTTTAGAGTATTGTTTAGATGCTACTGTTATGTTCCTGTAAGGTATTTACTAGTACATTGATATATTGCCTTAGTCTGATGATGTGCTATTTTTTCTTCATTGTAAAATCTAGTTAGCTAGTTTATGTGGTTAAAAAAAAAAAAAAGATAGGCCTGGCCTGTGTGGCTCAGTAGTTGAGCATTGACCTATGAACCAGGAGGTCATGGTTCAATTCCCAGTTGGGGCACATGCCTGTGTTCCAGGCTCCATCCCCGGTTGGGACATGCAGGGAGGCAGCTGATTGATGATTTTCTCTCATCATGTTTCTATCTCCCTTTTCCTTTCCTGCTGAAATCAATCAATCAATCAATCAATATTAAAAAGATAGCTATTGATTCCACTTAATATCTAGTGTTTAAAACGTAGATTCATAATCTTTATGTTCAATTATAACTAACTCTCAGATAGTACTTAGATTTGTCTATTAAGTGACATTTAAAAACACTTCATTTGATCAATTATTACTTTGAAACTTTCAGTTAATATGTTAATTTTTAAACATGACTAACAAGTCTCAGTATTTAGAGGAAATCTTCATAGTTGTTGCTATTAGCTGAGTTAGTTATTTAAGACACTGGGTGTAGAGGTTAATATTATAACACAAATTGTTTCAATACAGTATGTTTTAAGGTTCTTTCCAACTTAATATTTTATATTTCAGGATTCTCCTGATATAGTCAAAATAGTCAAGGTTACAGGTTTTTAGACTTGAGCTTCAAAAAAAAAAATATGTGTCCGATGAAAAGCTATTTTCTTCTGATGGTAAATTAGAAAAGTAGTAAAATTAGCTAAATGAAGATACAAATTCATTGTATTTATAATGCTCAATAGAATTTCACTGACCATTTCTTAAATGTTAAGAGAATGCTGTTTATATCTAAAAATATCTGAAAGGGCCTAGCCAGTGTGGCTCAGAGTTTGAGGATTGACCTCAAGGTCACAGTTCAATTCCCAGTTCAATTTCTGGTCAGGGTACATGCCCCGGTTGTGGGCTCGATCCCTAGTAAGGGGCGGGCAGGGCACTGAATGAATGATTTTCTCTCATTGGATGTTTCTATCTCTCTCTCTCTCTCTTGAAGCTGGACTTTCTCCCTATATGTATCTCCTTTCTAATAATTTAGTTGGATGGATACCAGAGAAGAGGAGGGCTCCAGGAGCTCTATATATTTTAATCAGTTCTGAACATAAGTTATTTTCAAGTACTTAGGAGCTTTTTCAGAATATTGTCCTGTGGCCCTAGCTGGTTTGGCTCAATGGATAGATCATCCACCTGTGGACTAAAGGGTTCTGGGTTTGATTCTGGCCAAAGGCACTTGGGTTGTAGGCTCGGTCCCAAGTAGGGCATGTGCAGGAGGCAGCTAATCAATGACTCTCTCTCATCATTGATGTTTCTATCTCTCTCCCTCTCACATTCTCTCTGAAATAAATACAAATACAGTGGTACCTCGAGATACGAGTTTAATTCGTTCTGTAACCTTGAGGCATGGGAAACTATGAGACGCTCGAGTCGAGTTGCGGTAAACTGGTGGGTCGTGTGCAGCCAGCCGATCCGCGCGATTACTCGTATCTCAACTGTTGCTCGTATTTCAAAGCAAAAATCGCTCACTCGACGGCTCGTATCTCAAAAATCTTGTATGTTAGGGCACTCGTATCTCGAGGTACCACTGTATATATTTTTCAAAAAGAATATTGTCCTGTGAAGAGGATCTCCTTATCAATTCAACATAGAGAAATAAAGGTAAATTGAGAACATTGGTAATAAACACATAGATCCAGAATATATTCTTCCAATTTGAGATGATTAAAAATTAAGCTGGAAATTATCTAATATTTCTTTTTTTTTTCTGTTAAGTTGCTATAGCCCAAGGTGGAACAATCCAGATTTCTAACCCAGGATCTGATGGTGTTCAGGGACTACAGGCATTAACAATGACAAATTCAGGAGCTCCTCCTCCAGGTGCTGCAATTGTACAATATGCAGCACAGTCAGCTGATGGCACACAGCAGTTCTTTGTCCCAGGCAGCCAGGTTGTTGTTCAAGGTATATTTTATTAATCTGATACCTTTAGAATACCTGTGGATTACTATACCACACCATTTAGTAGTGGTGATTTTATAGTTTTCTGAAATATACAGGAGGTAGATGGGATGGGGGTGAGAGGGGGGTAGAAGCACTTAATGGCTTAAAAAATACTTTAGTATATTAAACAAGTTAAATTATATGAATTTTGTTTTTAGCAGGTTTTATTGGCTCTAAAGGAAAGTTAAATTCAAAGTAGCATGATGAAAAAAGGGAATCTGAATGAATTCTTTAATTAAGTATCTTTTATTTGAAGGTTATATGTACCTAATAGATGTTTATTACTTAGTCTATAAAGATTTGAGTATCCAGTCTATGATGCACTGAATTTGGGCCTTTCCCAAACTGTTATACTTAAGTCTTATAGATCCCTCGTTTCAAAACAATTGCTGATTTTTTTTTCCCTTTAGACTGTTCTTAGAATAGTTGAATTATACTAAGAGGTACCTGATCCCTCTTATGCAAGCTCATAGAAGTGAAATAAAGCAGCTGTATGGTAACTGTATTTTAGGAGCACCTAATATTTCAGTTAAATTAGAGTTATACATTATTTTAATTTCATTCAATTGTTTATAATTGTGTTCATTATAACTTTCAAAATTCTACATTTTAAATTTAATTCTATTCTTCTTGGACCTTTTGCTGAGAACTTATGACATAGCACTAATTTTAAGAGGAATATTATTAGTTCCTTTAGTTTGAAAATCTTCCAAGTAGTTGGTGAGAGGAACACATTATAATAGATATATATTTCTTATTAATTAGCTTTACTCCTAGGTATTTTGAAGGTTAATGTGGACTGTAATAAAAGTGTATGAAGAACTGAAGTGGTAGAATTTATGGTGTATAAAAAAATATATAGTACTTACTCAGTACTCTAATGTTTTCTTTTAAATGTATATTAAAGCCACCCATTACAGGTGCTCCTTGGCTTATGGTGGGATTACATCCTGAAATGCCCATCGTAAATTGAAAATATAGTAAGTTGAAAATGCATTTAATACACCTAACCTACTGAACATATTGCTTAGCTGAGCCTATCTTAAATGTGCTCAGTTAGGCACATTAGACACAGTTGGGCACAATCATGTCACACAGTGAACACAATAGACCCTGTGATCACCTGGCTAACTGGGAGTTGCACCTGCCCAGCATTGAGAGAAAGGATTGAACCTGACATCACTGTCCTTGGAAAAGATCAAAATTCAAAATTCCAAGTATGGTTTCTATTGAATGAGTGTCACTCTCACCATTATAAAAATCAAAAAATTGTAAACAAACTATCTTAAGTTGGGGATTGTATATTTGCCTCATACTCATGAACCTTTTATATCTAAATGGATAATTATAAAGAATAATCATTTCTTTAAAAATTTTAAGTATAAAAACACCACCACAAACTTGATACTTTAACAATGAGAGTTTTTTAAATTGTTTTTTTTGTTTTGCATAGATAATATACAAGTTTTGTCCTTTTGGGATTGATTTAAGAACCTTTTTTTCTTCCATAAGTCACCAATATATTTTTCTACATAAATTATATTAGCTTCATAGTTTTACCTTTCACATTTAGATCCTTAATTCACTAGTGGTTCACCTCTCTATATAGTATTAGGCAGGGCTCTAATTTTATTTTTTCTCTACACATGGAGCCACTTTTCCCCTACTGGTGGTTTGTCCTTTTCCCATTAATTTATGGGGCAATCTTAATTATACAATAGGTTCTCATGTATACTTGGATCTGTTTCAGAACCCTCTATTGTACTGTTGGTCTCTTTTTCTATATGCCAGTATTATGCTGGTTTATTATCTCACAAAACAGTTTCCTCTTTCTTATTTTTTTTTTTTTTTACACATTGGCAGTTGTTTTATTGTTGCAAAAAATAGATATGCTTTTGTAGCTTGAAAGAAAAATTCAATGAATTGTAGTAGAAATAAAAACAACAAGACAGAAGCCATGGGCAGTTGACCTCAGTGTCAAACATCTATAGAAGGTCAGAATTCTTATTTATTTATTTTTTGAATTAATAAATCTTTATTCAGATTATTACAATTTTTCCTCCCCCCCCCATAGCTTCCCTCCATCTGGCTCCCACCCCTCCCTCTGCCCTTACCTCCCTGCCATTGTCCTTATCCATAGGTGTATGATTTTTGTCCAGTCTCTCCCTGCACTCCCCTCACCTCTTTCCCCCTGAGAATTGTCAGTCCATTCCCCTTCTATACCCCTGATTCTATTTATATTCACCAGTTTATTCTGTTTATCACATTCTTTGTTCACTTGATCTTTAGATTCACTTGTTGATAGATATGTATTTGTTGTTCATAATTTTTATCCTTACCTTTTTCTTCTTCTTCCTCTTCTTAAAGAGTACCTTTCAGCATTTCATATAATACTGATTTGGAGTTGATGAACAACTCCTTTAGCTTTTTCTTATCTGTGAAGCTCTTTATTTGCCTTTCAATTCTGAATTGATAGCTTTGATGGATAGAGTAATCTTGGTTGTAGTTTCTTGCTATTTTTTTTTTTTTACAGATTTCTTTTAAATATATTTTATTGATTTTTTACGGAGTAGAAGGGAGAGGGATACAGAGTTAGAAACATCGATGAGAGAGAGACATTGATCAGCTGCCTCTTGCACACACCCCACTGGGGATATGCCCACAACCAAGGTACATGCCCTTGACCGGAATTGAACCTGGGACCTTTCAGTCCACAGACCAATGCTCTATCCACTGAGCCAAACCAGTTTCGGCAATTTCTTGCTATTCTTGCAAGAATATACAGTATACTTTGAATATTTCTTGCCACCCCCCTCTGGCCTGCATAGTTTCTGTTGAGAAATCAAATTACAATTGGATGGGTGCTCCCTTATAGATAATTAACTGGTTTTTTTTCTTGCTGCTTTTAATATTCTCTCTTTGTCTTTTGCTCTTGGTATTTTAATTATAATGTGTCTTGGTGTGGTCCTCTTTGGATTCCTTTATTTGGAGTTCTGTGTGCTTCCTGAACTTGTAGGTCTATTTCTTTCACCAAGTAGGGGAAGTTTTCAGTCATTATTTATTCAAATAGGTTTTCAGTATCTTGCTCTCTTTCTTTTTCTGGCACCCCATAATTCTGAGATGTTGGTACACTTGAAGTTGTCCCAGAGGCTCCTTACACTATCTTCACATTTTTGGATTCTTTTTTCTTCTTGCTTTTCCAGTTGATTGTTTTCTTCTTCTTCATATTTCAAATTTTTTACTTGATTCTTGTGTTCCTCTAGTCTACTATTAGGTCTCTGTATAACATTTTTTATTTCAGTCAGTGTATGTTTAATTTCTAGTTGGTCCTTTTTCATTTCCTCTTGGGTCTCGCTAAATTTATCCATCTTTTCTAGGAATTTATTGAAAAACCTTATAACCATGGTTTTAAACTCTATATCCAATCATTTGTTTTCCTCCATTTCTTTTGTTTGTGATCTGTTCCTTTGTCTCCACATTATCACTGCTTCCCTGAATTGGTAGGTGTCCTATATAGCTCAGTAGCTCCACCTCCCCAGTTACCTGAGGTGGACATTCTTGGTGCACCCCTTTGTGGACTGTGTGTACAGCCTCGTTGTAGTTAAGTCTTGATTGTTGTTGGTATCACTGGGGGGAATTGACCTCCAGGCCAATTGGTTGTGAGGATCAGCTGTGTCTACACCAGGAGAATTTCTGTGCTGGAGTCAGCCTTATGATACAAGACTTGCAAAGCTGCAACAGCCTCTGTGTTCAGCTTGGATGGGGCGGAGTCTCAGGGATGAGCAGGCAGCCTTGACTTCCCATCAGTCCTGTCCTATGCAGCAACCCCTGGATCTCACTGTCCCTTTGTAATTGCTGCAGCCCTCTCTGTGCACTCGCGCTCGCACGCTTCCAACCCTCTGCCTTTCGTGTCTCACCTGAGTGTCCGTGCGCTCTGGGGACTTGTACGAGTCTCACTCCCGCTAGACTCCTCTAGCGGCTAGAGGAAGCCAGCCAGGCACTCAGCCATCCGTCCTCTCTACATGTGTATCTCCGTACCTCAGCTTTTTGCAGCTCCTCTGAGTCTCCGTGAGCCCCTCTCTTTCCTTCTAGTTGTAGAATTTCCATTCAGCCAGCTTTTCTGTGATTCCGGATGATGTCCGTTCTGTCTTTTAACTGTAGTTTTGAAGTTGTTGAGCAAGGCAGCAGTTTAGGTGTTCACCTATGCAGCCATCTTGGGTTTCTCTTTTTTGTCTTTTTAAAGTGCTTTTGTAAACCATTATTTTTGTAAACCATTATTTTTTCATATGCATTTGGAATATGTTTGAGTTTCTAAATAATAACAATAATAATATAAAACCAATGATTTGATTTACTTTGTTTATAGATTAATTTAGCGAGAACTTAAGCCTTTCTTTTTTTATTGAGGTACTAAAGGCCCAGTGCATGAAGTTCATGCATGGGGTGAGGCGCTCCTTTAGCCCAGCCTGCACTCTCTCCAATCTGGAATCCCTCAGGGGATGTCTGACTGCCAGTTTAGGCCCAATCCCCAGGGCCTAAGCAGGCAGACAGACATCCCTCTCACAATCCTGGACCATTGACCCCTAATCGCTCACCAGCCTGCCTGCCTGCCTGATCGCCCTTACCTGCCCATTTCTATTGGCCTGATCACTCCTCACTGCCTCTTGTTCTGGCCTGATTGCCCCTAATTTACCCCTCTACCCCCTGTGCCAGCCTGGTTGCCCCTAACTGCCCCCCACTGCTGGCCAGGTTGCCCCCAACTGCTCCCTCCGTGTCGGCCTGATTGCCCCCAACTGCCCCCCCGGCCTCTTTTCTCCTCTCTGCCCCCTTCCCCTGCAGCCTAATCTCCCCCAACTACCCCTCTGCCAGCCTAGTCACCCCCAATGGCAACCCCCTGTTGACCTGCTCACCCCAAGTGCCCCTACTGCTGGCCTGGTCACCACCAACTGCCCTCCCCTCCTTGTCATCCTGGTTGCCCCATGTACCCTGCTGTTCAGTCATTTGATCATCCCTCACTAACCCCCCTGCCGACCTGGTCTCAAGCAGCCATTTTGTGAGGATGTGAGGGTCAATTTGCATATTGCCTCTTTAATATATAGAATAATTGACATTTCACATGATATTAGTTTTAGGTATACAACATAATGACTTGACATTTGTATGTCACAGTAAATGATCATCACAGTAGGTCTAATTAACACCTATCCCTGTACATAATTACAAATTTGTTTTTCTTGTGATGAGAACTTTTTATATCTACTTTTTAGTAACTTTGAAATATACAATGCAATATTATTAATTGTAGACACCATGCTATTAACATATCTAGGTTTCTGTTGCTATTTTGAATGATACCTTTTTATTACATTTTCTAGTTGTTGCTGGTATAGAAAAATATTACTGATTTTTAAAAAAATTATCTTGCCTGTTAATTTTTGAAACTTTAATTACTTTCATAGTATTTAAAGCTGATTCTTTTTAAAACTATCTGTGATACTATGTGAATATTTATATCAGGTACAAATAAAATGTTTTGTTTCTTCCCTTTCTATCTTTATTCTTCTTGTTTTCTTTTTCTTATCTTGCCTCTTCTTTTCTTTTCCTTTCCTTCTTTTTTAAAAATAATGATGATCACCCTACCTAGTTTGGCACAGTGGATAGAACATCAGTCTGTGGACTTAGGGGTCCTGGGTTCGATTCTGGTCAAGGGCACATGCCCAAGTTGTGGGTTCAATCCCCAGTAAGTGGTGTTCAGGAGGCAGCCAATCAATGATTATCTCTCTTCATTGATTGATGTTTCTCTCTCTCCTTCTTCCTTCCTCTCTGAAATCAATAAAAATATATATTAAAAAAAATAATAATAATGGCCAAGAGTTCTAGATCTGTGTGAAACAACAGGTCAGTGGGAATTTTGTCTTACTCTCTATTCTATTGAAAGGTCACAGCAATTTATTTTTGAGATCTCAGTTCTTATCTTGATTTAACACTGTTGACCTCTGTTTCCTTTGCTTCTCTGATACTGCATTCTTGCCATTTTTCCTTCTGTCTCTCCTGCCTTTCTTTCAGTCTCCTTTATTGATCTAACCTTCCTCTTCCCATCTCCTGAGTGTTCCTCAGATTGCATCCTTGGCCAACTTCCATCTGACTATGTACTGTCCCATATTGAACTCATCCCTGCCATGGCTTCAGTTCACTATGACTATGTCCACTGACTCCAACATGCTACTTAGATATACAGTGTATCTCACACATCTCTGGCTTTTAAAATCCAAAACTCCACATCCACTTCCCTACTCAACTCTCCTTTTGTTTACTCTATTTCCGTAATGGGTTCTGTCCATTTCGTAGCTTCAATACCTGGATGTCATGCCTTACTCTCCCTCACCTTCTCCATTCATTTTTCCTCCTGCTAAATCACTCATCCTCTCCACCCCCACAGTTATAATCCCAGTTCCAGCTTCTGTTCCCTCTGACCTGGATTCCTGCAGCAGACTTTGGTCTGCCAGGTGTCTGGTTTGAAGCTGGTAGCTGTGGAGCAGTATACCTATTTTCCTAATCATGCCAGAGACAGCATATCCCTTCTCTGCCTGTTTTTTGTGGAATTGTTCAGGTAGGTTCTCTTTCTTTATCCCTCCCACTGATTCTAGGAGCTAATATTTCTTAAAAACAAAAGTATCCGCATCCAACATTTCCCTTTCTTTATTATACTCTTGATTCTGCAGTTCAAAATGGTATTTCTAAAATTCACATCTAATCATGTTAGCCTCTGTCCCAAAACTCTTCAACAAATGCTATTATTTGTCAATCAAAATCCTTAACATGGCCCAAATCTCTGCTTGATCTAGGCCTTACTTCCTCCCTCTCAGCTCTTATGCTGAATTTCTTTTATTTCCTGTCATTGCTTGCCCTTTCTCCTCTCTATGGCCTTCACACATAGCCATTTCCCCTGAGACATTGTTCCTGTTTCATCTTGGATAGCACTTCTCTAGGAAGCCTTCCCTGACCACATCTAGCTTAGGTCACCTCTTGTAGTTCCCATTGTAACTTCTCAGAGCATGTATCACTGAATTGTGACCCTCAGAGTCCTGCCTAGATGGTATCTTCTGTTTGGACAGGGATTCTTATTCCCCAGCACAATCCCTGGCATATGATGAATATTCAGTAGCCATTTACTGAATGAAAATGAAATACTCTTTCTCTAATGAAAATGTTATTAGTTCTGTGTGATGATTAACTGAGTTTATTGGGTATAGGGAATTTATTAAAACTTTACTAATTGTAGTCAACCAAGCATCCAACCTCCCTCTTTCCTTTCCTTCCTTGACCCTTTTTTTACACTAATATTTATTAAGTGCCAATGTAAAGAGTAATCTGAACTTTCTGAAATTTGAAATAGACTAACTAGTATGCTAGATCCAAACCCTGAGGTTATGGCTGTGACGACAGAGTCCTTTATAGAGCCTCTGATGAGGGTGATGTCTAAGGTGCTCCCCAGACTTTCTTACATATTAGCAGGATGTTTTCAGTTCATGTGTTCTGGAGAATTACTGGAAATGGGTCCTTCATGATGTTTCTCTTCCTAAGCATCTGAGTATCAAGTCCCTGCCTTTACTTAGAAGGTACTTTACTGAATAAGGCAAAAATGTAGTGGGCCCTGGTCAGTGGCTAGAGTGTGGGCCCACAGACAAAAGGATTGCAGGTTCAACTCCCAGAGATTCCTGGTCAAAGGCACGTACCTCCATTGCAGGCTGGCTGCCCGGCCCTCGTCCTGGTAATTTTGGCCCTGGTCTGGGTGATTGCAGGAGGTAGCCAATCAATGTGTGTCTCTCACATCAATGCTTTACTCTCCCCACTTCCTCCTCATTCTTCCTAAAAAAATCAATGGAAAAAAATACCCTCAGGTGAGGATTAAACAAAAGTAGTGGAATGACCTTCCATTGACTTAAGGTCAGCTTGAATTCTAAGCATACAAGGGACTGGACTTTGTACAGTCTGCTGATGAAAGTAAAAGTTCTCAGTGATATGTAACTTTTGTTCTATAGAGATGCAAATCATTTTTCCCCTAGGCTGTGGTGCTATACTATTGAACAGGTACCAATATTGTGTCTACCCTTGGACTTATTAAATTTATAGCGATCTAGCTCTCCATGTACCAAACCTTCATTAAGTGAATAAAATTTGATATATTTTTAAAATTTACAAATAGTAATAATGATTTATTTATGAATTTTTAAATGTCACAAAAATCTTTTCAAGGGATTTTAATTTAGTAAAATTATGTGTTAGATTGAGCCACATCTCATTTCTGTTTTTGTGGGCCAAAAAGGTCAAATATGAGCAAGTTTATGTTGTTCCACTTATTATCTGTGAAGTGTTATATAACACTATATTTGAATTTTTTAAATTTCAGTATCTACTTTCAAGTGAAATTGGCAGATTCCCTTCAGAACAGTTGGATTTTCTGGTGTTGCAAGTAGAAATGTGTTACAAGTAAACAATTGTGGTTAGATATTTCTTTTTTTATTTATTCTTTTGTTGTGTTTAGGTATTTCTTACTTGGCGAATCTAGAAGTGTCTGCAAAACACAGTTCTGCGTATTTCACAGCAACTCTGTGCTGATTGTCACTTGTTTACTTTTTAAATCTCCAAGTTTTTTGTTCTCCAAAAGGCTAATGCCCCCTTTGTTTATCTAGAAACCTTGGACAGAATAATAATAAAGTAACCCCATAAGAAACAAGCAGGTAACTTTTAATACTAATGAGACTTTTTTTTTTTTTGCCAGAGTCCTTCTCAACAGATTTTTATGAAAAATTAGAAACAATAGCAGTTGATGGTTTATTACAGACTTTTTATAAGGGCTTTGGTTTCAGTGAGCCGGTCTGTGACAAAGCAGATTGATGGCAGTGATAGGCTAGTGATGTCATTGTGATGTCAATACTGCCACTTATAACTGCACATGCTTGCTAGTTGGAACACTTTGTGTTGACCTGTGAAAGGAGGAACAGGGCAGTTCTGTATGCAGAAACCCATCATGGCTGTAACTGGAGATGAAACCGGTAAGAACTTCAGTTAAAGATTTAAATTCTGCAAAATTATTTTGGAAGTTTTGAAAAATTATTTACAAACCTCTGAGTATTGCTTTTCTGAGGAGTTTTATATCTATTCAGTACACAGGCATCTTAGTGTAATTGATTCTGTGCTCAGTATTATATTTTTTGATCCAAGGTAGTTCTCTCTTTCTGCTTCACTAAAATAAGTTACTTCATCTGCAACTTGGTGCATATCCAGTGCAGCTACAAGTTAAACATATACAGTTCAATTTGTAAAAAAAATCAAGCTTCCGATTCCGTGGCTGTGTACAAACGTAGCTCCAAAGCAGACCAGTGTTTGTGTACCTATTTGTTTCGTTGCTCGAGTGTCTAAAATGGTCTGTTCCTCTCTAATGGAGTTCAAAGGGCTGACGTCATTGCATTTCCTGGAATCGTGGTTCCTCAGGAAAGTGGAAAAGTTAAACTCCGAGCGGACTGCGCATTTACGTCAGCCCCGAGGCAGGTTGTGATTGAATTAGTTCCGTTCGGCTCCATTGAGCTGAGCAGAGCGCTGTTGACCGCTTGAGGTTGTTAACTAGCTCCTTCCTAGCTTGCTTGTCTCTGAGATCGCTCGTGGACTAAGTAACTTGACTTGTAAGCCTCACTTTAGTGTTTCTCTGCAGGTAAGTATTTACTTTAGAAAGCCGGTACGCCCGTTTGTGGGCAGATCTCCCAGAGCCCTGCACCACTCCCCAGGCCCACAGGTGCTGGAAGAGGTGGGCTCCGGGCCCAGGCACCCTCACCCCATCTCTCTGCGGGATTTGCGACTCCCGACGCCCTCTAGTGCACAGCCAGGGAAGCGCATGTCTGAAATCGCCCTCAGACCAGATTTCTTTAAACCTGTTATCTGTAATTCTTTCTGTGTTTTTTCTTAGTTATAGGTAATGCTTCTGATTTAGTCGCTAATGTCCCTTATGTTGTTGCAACTTTGTTTATTGAGTGGTGCTTTATTTCTTACCCAGTACTGAATTGCATTTTAATTCATGAAGAATGGATAGTTGTAAAGAGCTTGTTCACATGCGGGTCTCAGCTCTTCTTCCTAGATAGAAACATTCTGTTGTGTTGAGCAAGTAACACCGGTATTAAATTGTTTTTAAAATTATCTTGAGCTATTATTTTTCACAAAGAAGTTTTATAAAGTTTTAGAGATGTTATATATTGCAGAAGTTCTCAAATGGCAAATGGTGGACTTAAATACTGCATGTCATATAAATTTAGAATCACATGCATTTTGTGCATATATTCATTTTCTAAAAGTGATTAGTTTGTTTATATCTTTCTTAACTAAGCCTTTCAATTTACCATTTAACCTCTCTAAGTATGATAGAGAATCATAACAAAAAATAAAATGATTTGAAAATACTCAGAATATACTTAAAGATGAACATTTAAGGTAGAAATTTGCACAATTTTTAAATTATTGCTTGCAAATTAATGAACATCACCCATAATGCTCATTCATGATTTACCCTTTTCAATTCAAAATTTTTTAAATATTGAAACTTTAAAATGTCAAACTTTTTTACTAGGCCTTGTTGTGCCTTTGAAAATCATTGTTTTTGGAAATCTGGTCAGTTCTGACAGAATCAGTTCTATTTGAAATGCTGTTTGAAAATGGAAAGGACATTGCCTCTTATTTTGTGTGTTTGTATTTTGAGGTGGATTGATAGATTATTGGCTTGCAAACTTTTTTTATCATGACCCACATTTATAGCATGATGTGGTAGATGTGTTTGTGTGTCTGTGTACCCTACTTTTACATAAAATCCACTTCAAAAATAATTCTTATCCTTAGTATATGAAATGTATTCGTACTTTTCTACTTCTTTTTTAAAAATGCTATTCTTGACCCATGAAATTGATTTTATAACTCACCAATGGTCTACATCTTACAGTTTAAAAAACCAATCTAGACCAAAATCAGGCTGCTAACAATAATGACTGGCCTGGGAAAGCTTTTTATGAGCACTTACTTATAAGATCATTGAATTGAATGTGAAAATAGAATATTTATAGTTTATAGAATTAAATCATTCTGTTTGACATAATTTACATTTTTATTAGAAATAGTTTTGGCTTTATAAGCTGATGTTAAGAGCCTAACTCTTTATCTTTTAGTCTCTGAGTCTAAAAAACTCAGAAGTAGAATTCAGCCTGGACATCTGATTATTAAAAACAAACATTCCAATTAATTCAAATCTGAACAATAGTATCTTAGTTAATATTTGATGCATGAGAACAGGAATACAAGGATATACATTTCACCTTTGTGAGAGGAAAAGGTTTTTGTTTGGATATTTTCATGAAAAACAATGATTTGTATCAGGTGTTATAGTGTCTTGAAGTTGTTAGCAAGGCAAGTTATAATCATATTGGAAGTGAAAATACAAGAGTCATCATAAGTTTCAGTAGTACTCCAAATCTGTATGAAATTACCATTATGCTATTTTCCCACTATTTTTTGAAAAATGTTTAATGAAAGATAATTTGGGATATTGTTTTACTTTTTCTAGTTTTATTAGCCTATATAAACATACTGTCTAATGAAATAATACTTTGCATTTATGTAAACTTTAAAATAAAAAGTCATTTAATGTTACAAATAAAAATAAATATAAATGTGGCAAGAGCTATCAAAGAAACTATCAAATCATGAGAGACTCACAGGTAATATAGGTTGAAGGATTAGAGTAGGCCTCACTGAGGAAACCATCCTATATAAGAAAAGCGTAACATCAAATTGACCAAACTGCGTAATGACTGGTCACTATGGTGCCACTGACTACCAGTGTGCCAATGCTCAAAGCAGGAGCTGCCCCCTCATGGTCAGTCTGCTCCCACAGAGGCAGCACCACTCAGCCAGAAGCCGGGCCCATGGCTGGCAAATCCAGTGGTGGTAGCAGGAGCCTCTCCTCCTCTGAGGCAGCACTAAGGGGCAGCGAGCCAGGCTCATGGCTGGCGAGCATGGCAGCACTGGTGGGAGCCTCTCCTACCTCCACTGCAGGTTGGCAGTAAGGAGCGAGGGGTCCTGGACTTTGAGAACCCTGGACTACGAGAGGGATATTGACTGCCAGCTTAGACCCAATCCTCCAGGGGATCAGGCCTAAGTAGGCAGGCGGACATCCCCCAGGGGTCCCTGAATGCGAGAGGTTGCAGGTTGGGCTGAGGGACCCTTCCTCCCCCAGTGCACAAATCTCGTGCACCGGGCCTTTAGTATTTAAATAACCTATAAGGAAAATCAGTTTCCATGCAGTCTCCCTGATGTACAGATATTATGTTCATTTTGCATATAATAACACAGATCAGAGTGGATAATTGACTCTTCCAAGTTTACACAGCTAATAAGTGGTAAACCAGTTTGGCTTTCCAGACTACAGTAGGTTTTTGGGTTATATCAGAGATCCATCCCTATGGTGTAACATAACACAATTTTTGCCATAAGTCAGAAACCATCTACATAATCATCTATGTCACTCACAAGGACCATATGCACAGCAGTAATGAAGTGAAACAGTAAAAAAAAAAAAAAAAAAAGATAACAATTTCTGATCTTTACTTGGTGTTAAATAAATAATAAAAAACATAAAGCACATACAGTATGTACATACGTAAAAATAATGGAACTTTTTTTAAAAATAAATAAATATGTGTTTCTTTTAAATAAATAAATGAGAAATAGCAACATAACCACGAAACGATTGTATGTCGAGTCCCATGTAACCCGAGGACTGCCTCTATCTGATTCTATTCACACCTTTTTATATTGCTCCTCAAAATTCACCTAACATTGATAAACTAACACTGTTTATAAAACATAAAAAAGGAAGTTAGCATCATTTTGACTACTTAAAATGGATTTTTTTCCTAGAGTATTATTACTCTCCTAGGACAATGTGTTTATTATATAGAATTTTAAATGTCGATGTTTATAATTTTTTACAAACTTTTTTTCATTCTTAAGATTTTCACTTAATGTACAACTCGTGTGTAACTAAAAGTAAAAATTAACGACTTAATTTTATGTGGTTTACGTTTGTAACAAATTTGAAACCTTCAGTGCTTAAATAGTCATACTTATGTAGGATTTAATTTTCCTGGAAAAAGTGGAGCAATGGAGGAGGGAAACTTTTTGACAATGTTAGACGCCAGGTAATGACAAGCCTGATTTGGGAATTAAGAGACCTGGTATGGCAGTAGGGAGGGAGAAAACAAAGATGGAGAAGTGAGGAGCTCCCTGCTTCTGAGTATGACCGTTACCTCTGTTTATCCCATCGGTGTATTTGGGATTAGTGACACAGTGAAATGACTTATGAATGTAGGAGCTCCATAAGTAAAAATTGTTTTGTTCAGTTAATGTGCTCAGTACTATACAGATCTCAGTAGAGAAATAATAAGCAAATAAAATCACCATTAGTGTGTTGATAAACTGTTTTACTTAGGAAACTATCAAGATGGTCATTTGGCTAGGTTTCTTATTTCTTTCTTTGTTAGGAAGAAACAAACACTTCTTTGACTTTTGGGATTTACCAGTCTAATGAAATTATATCATTTTTTTGTGTGTGTGTGATTCCTCATCATCTATTTTAAATTATTACATACATTTAAAGGGATATTTTGTGACATTATCTGTTAATAATTTATTCTCCAAAAGGGATATAATAAAAATTATAAACATTTTTAAGAAGCATATTTTTAAACAAAATAAGGAATAGCAGCCACACATGTCAATCATTCTATTATCTAGCCTTGTTAGAAGGAAAACTCAAGGGGAAAATATATTTATGGATGTTATTTACCTTTTAATTAATATGCAGTATAAGCATAATTTGGAACATTGTCTTTCAGAACTTAAGGAAGGGAAGAGGAAGGGAACTAACATTTGCTGAATGCCTACCATGTGCCAGGCACTGTGCTAGACACTTTGACATACATTGCAGGGTTTATTGTGAGTATTAAATGAGATAATGTATCCCCATTTTACAGATGAGGAAACTGAACTTGCCCCAAGTCACATGGCTGGTAAGTGGCAGAGCTGCACTAGAATCCAAATTCCAAATCCCTTACTTTTTCTATTGTACTGTGTTTAAAGCTTGCACAGAGAGGTATGAATTGAGAGTTCTAGGAATTTTCTTTCCCATGAAATATTTGATGCTAAACCTAAAACATTGTTTTCATGTCAGGAGTTAGATGGTTGAAAACACTACAAGTAGAACTCCTCTGCTTCTAAAATACCAGGTTAGATTATTAGTATGTAGGGGAAGACTTAGGAAATAATGCATTTTATCAAGAAAGGCCTGTTTGAATAAGTCTTTTAGGGCTTTCCATGTATTAATGTTAAAGACTTAATTATAATAATAGTCTTATAATGATAAGGCTGCTTATTTGAAACATTCCAAATGACAGTGGGCTTGTGCAAAACTCTGGAAAGTTCAAAAATTACTTCATACTGCACAAGTAAACTCACCAATCACTCATTATATGCCAAGTGCTGTGCTGGATTATAGGGATGCCAAGGTAAAAAAGGTATCTTGTCTCAAGTTTTTTGCTGCCTTAGAATAAAATTAGTGTATCTTTTTTATTATCTTTCTTCATTAATGAGTTTACACTCCTCATTGATGACCCATTTATTTTCAGAAATAATTTATACAATGAAATTTTAGAATAAAAAATAATTTGGGCCCTTTAGTAGTTAGATGGAATAGGACTTGACTTTTCATCAAAGAATGTAGTTCTTTGAACTGTTATGCTAGGTATATCATCTGTTTTAAATTATCATTAAGTTTATAATATTGGAAATAGAAGCTAACTTTTATATAAAAACTTTTCTATAACTTGTTTCAATACAAAACTTTTTGACATTTGGATTTCCTTAAAACAAGAGCTTCTCTTTGCCCATATCTTTTTACTGTATTTACTAATAGGTCATATTTGAATATATGGAATTTATCCATTGATATTTATTCACTATTAAATGTGTACCATGACTAGAAATTTATACTAATTCCTGCTAACTTATACTAATTCATATTTCTGCTTGAACCAATAAGATACAATCAGATTTTTGTTGGAGAAGAAATGTCTGAAAAATAGTGATAAAACCAGTTTGTGAGCTAACATTTGAAAATACATTTAAATATATCATCCTTTTGAGGCAGGATAGTAAGAAGCTAGGAACATTCCTTGGCCGGTGGAAGGTAAAAACTGAGGCAGATAGCTGAACAAACTGGCAGAGCAATATACAGCAGATACAGAAGGTCACCCCCCTAGATATAATATCAAGGCTGCAGTTTTATCCCAGCTCCAGACTCAGAAAAGCAGCAAAACCAGGTCGGGGATACCAGGACCAGCTGCAATGACTAATGATCCCTTCCCCTGGCACTGACCAATCAGTAGACATTACTTTAACAAATGAGCACACTTAGAAAAACTGATGAATATTCTGCTGAAACCCTCCCCTGAGGTCTCCACTAAGATTCCCTTCTGCAAGAAAGAGATAAAAACCTACAAAGAACCCATCACATATACACATGCCTTTCCCTTCCTCCTCTTCTCCCAGGGGCATACATCACCAAAACTCCAAAGGTCCCCACAAAACTTGCAAGTAGGGCAGCAATGGGCAGTGGCAGGTCAGCTAGGCTAACCCCCTGACCTTGTCCCTAAGGCCCCCTTTGTTTTCTGACTTCCCAATGAGCTAAAGCAGCCCTGCTAGCTCTTTCCTGTTGCTTCTATCCCAGGCTCTTCCTTGTTTCACTGTTTCCAGCTTTAATAAATGTCCTCTCAATCACCTGAACACATATTGTGACATCTTTCCTGCATGGAGTCAAAAACCCACACACTACCTGGTTGGCCCTAAGCAGACCCGCTCAGGGCCAAGTCCCCTTTCCAGTAACACTTTCCAACTTAGCATTTTAGGGTATTTTTTTCTAAGCTATTGCTCAAAATGTATTAAGAATGCTTCTTTTGAGTCACCCTCATCCTTCATGGTGCCAGATTTGGTCTTTTGAAGGTGGCTTCAGCTTTCAGAAACAGGCAAAAATTTAGAACCTTTTCTGGTTCTAAGATCAATGAATGAACTTTTATTTTTTATCTGTAAAGTATTCCTGCCTTCCCTTTTCATTTTAAAAAAATAGATACTCTGAAACTAACTTTTGTATATTGTATAAACATCCTGTTTTAAGTACAGAAAACATGTATACAAAACTAGAGAGAATAATGAACCCTTCTGTACCTTTATATTAATTTTATTGCACTTATTTGTGAGCAATTTGGCAAGAACAACCTTAGACCAAAGTCTACATCCCTGCTGCTTAAAATGTCAACGTGATGACATGTAAACTTCTTCCTCACTGCTATTGTTCCAATTTTAGAAAGCCTTTGTAGGCTCCAGCTGTTCCATTGTTTCAGCCTTTATTATCACATAACCTTCTTTCCAGATGTTGGTAAAGAGAACAGAGAAGAGAACTATTATTCTATGCTTCAATCTTCTCTATGATCTGATTTAAATATATTTTTAAATCGTTAATAAGTAGTTTATAATTGACTTGAAAATTCTCTCCAAATATTTCAAAGTTATAAAATTTCTGACATATAATGAGACATCTGTGTATGTAGTATTTTAAATTGTCACAAAAACAAATTTAGGATTTTTCCCTAAGTTGGTGATCATTATTATATTTATCATAATTTCTACTTATTATTTCTTAAATTATATATAGAAGGAAGAAGCAGTATAACATTATAAATGATATTTTTATTTGCCTTATAAAGATCTCTGGTCTTCACCCAAACCATATTTTTATTGTTTTATTCTTTCCTTTAATTCTTAAGGCCGCTAGTGGGGGTATAAAAACCTGGCATTTACCCTAAAAGGAAACACATAGGTCAATTTTGATTAACCTTTTAAACTAATTGACTAGTTTCAGTAACATTATTCTATTTACCTGAAAAAATCATTTGTTTCCCTTTTGAGTAAAATTTCAGTTCTTAGTCAATGGATATAACATATTTTAATGAGATATAGAAGCAGTGTGTTTCATATTTTGATTAGTATTTGGTTCAGACCAAGTTTTATAGGATTTAATAACTTTAAAACCATTTTCTTGCATTGATTTCTGAGGGGGATATATATTTTGTCATATCTCATCAGAATGTCACATGAACTCTGGATTGCATGTTCTCAAAGTTGAAACAGCGATGGTAGAAATGTTTCATCACTTCAACCCATCTTTCTGTCTTAAGGAAGTTTTTAACTGCAGTAGAAACACACATTTTGATTATAAATTAAGATACTTTGAGGACTTTAGTATGCAATCTGAATACTAAATAAATACTAAGTGTCATTTAACTATGATTATACTATCATTAGAAAACATGCTTAACATCATTATGTCAATAAACCTCAGACAGACAAAAATTATCATTCCCCAGAGAAACCAATTTTAAATAGAACTTTGCTATTTTATTTTTTATTTGCTTTTAAATGAAAATACAGTGAATTAGTATTTTTCTTCCAGTGCTTCAATCATATTCTGGTGTTAGGACTTCCACTTAAAGAGATTAGGCGAGGGTATAGGTTATAGGAAAATTAATTGGATAGAAATGTTATGCTTAATTAAAATTTTTACAGTGATGTGCTAGAGCCAGCTCCCACTGATTTGCTAGAACTGATTGTTAAATTTTCAGGATTTTTGTGAACTGGTTGTTAAAAAAAGCTATTACAAATATAAATAAACATTTAACAAGTTACTTAAAAACATTAATAAATACACAGTTTATCATAATTTTTTATCTATGCTCTTGCAGTTACTTACATATATTTTATTTGTGTGATGTGTTACTTACTATGTATATCTTCTGACTCTACATTCATTGAAGTCACACTGGTAGCTTGAAATTGGCCCTGGTGCAAGCATTTATATCCTGGGGATTAACAAGCTACAGATATATCAGGGCTTTTCCCCTGACAAAGCTGGTTGTTAAACATTTATCAGCACACCACTGATTTTAGACTTAGTGAACTCTCAGTTGAAAAACCTCTCTACTTTTAGCCTTTGATTAAAAACTTTTCTAAAATGCACTAGGGCATTTTTCTTCCTTAAATGTATAGGGTGTGAGTATCATTTTTCCAAGTGCTGAACATCTTTGATACCTACAATTTCTATAATGCTCAGAATAGTCATCTTAAACATTAGCAAGATCACTTCTTAGAATGTGTAATAAGAAGTATATTACTTTTAGATAATTTTATATGAAAATATTAAGTTCTAAATTGTTTATATAAGCATGTAATATTTTATTGCAGCTGCCACCGGTGACATGCCAACTTACCAGATCCGAGCGCCTACCACTGCTTTGCCACAGGGAGTAGTGAT
This sequence comes from Lasiurus borealis, assembly GCA_004026805.1. Lineage (NCBI taxonomy): Eukaryota > Metazoa > Chordata > Mammalia > Chiroptera > Vespertilionidae > Lasiurus > Lasiurus borealis. The sequence goes on along the minus strand of PVJN01004642.1, from coordinate 34,102 downwards.
GGCTGCCTCACCAGGAAGTTTGCACAGCCCCCAGCAACTTGCAGAAGAAGCCACACGCAAACGAGAGCTGAGGCTAATGAAAAACAGGTAAGATGGTTCTCTAGAAATCAGCAACCACTTATAAGAAATATAATTTGTTACTTTGGGCTTATTAAAAAATTACTTTTCCTAAGTTATTTCTCCCAAGTTTAGTATCAAGTGGCATTTTATGTGGATTTGTGCTCTTTATGATAGATTGTCTGCTAGTCAGAGTTTCTAACCATGAACTATTCAATCCGCAGGAGATTCATCCTTGTGTTAGAAAAGTAATGTCTGAAAGATACATTGATTTTTTTTAATGATGATGGAAAGGCTTTATTACAAATATAATTTTATTTTGTACTTAGTATTTATTTTGTGAAGTTAGATGATAAGTGTAATTTTCTAACTTCTTTATTAGTAAAATAAATTTGTATGTGTTAAGAATTTTCTTAAGTTTTTTTTGTTGTTGTTAATCCTCACTCAAGGATATTTTTCATTGATTTTTAGAAAGAGTGGAAGGGAGGGGGAAAGACAGAGGGAGAGAAACATTGATGAGAGAGACCCATTGATGTGAGAGAACCCCATCAATTAGTTGCCTCCAGTACATGCCCTGACCAGGGCCAGGGATTGAGCCTGCAACTGAAGTACATGCCCTTGACTGGATTCATACCTGGAACCCTTCAGTCTGTGGGCCAGTGCTCTATCCACTAGGCCAAACTGGCTAGAGCTTTTAAATTTTTTACACATTTCACTTGATCTATTTTGTTTTTTCTTGATTGTACTGAAAGACATCTTTATTCTGATAAATTATAGTCAAATGAAAATACAAAACATCAGAAAGCATTAAAATTACTCATAATCCCACCACTTAGGGATACCTGCTGATATTATCCTATATAATAATCCATATAATAAAGAGGTAATATGCGAATTGACCACCAGTGCAACACACAAGATGGCTGCCCCCATGTGGACACAAGATGGCTGGTAGGGGAAGGCAGTTAGGGACAACCAGACCTGCAGGGGAGGGCAGTTTGTGGGAAATAGACTGACAGGGGAGGGCAGTTAGGGCCGATTGGGCCTGCAGGGGAGGAGAGTTAGGGATGACTGGGCCAGCAGAGAAGGGCAGTTGGGGGCAACCAGGGCTGCAGGGGAGGGCAATTGGGGGCAACCAGGCCTGCAGGGGTGGGCAATTAGTGACATTTGGGCCCACAGAGGCCCAGTTAAATGTTGATCAGGCTGGCAGAGGAATGGTTAGGGGCAATCAGGCAGGCAGGCAGGCAAGCAGTTGGGAGCTAGCAGTCTTGGATTGTGAGAGGGATCCCAGATTGGAGAGGGTGTAGGCTGGGCTGAGGGACACACATGGCCCCTTCTCCCCCATGTACAAATTTCATGCACTGGTTCTCTAGTCTATAGTAATAAAAGTGGAATATGCAAATCAGCTGAACTGCTGAACAGTGGAATGACTATCCAGACAACCTTCCAGACAAAGCTGGGGCTGTGAGGGCTGAGGCAGCTGGAACTGCAAAGGCCTACTCTTGCATGAATTTCATGCATTGGGCCTCTAGTAGTATATACATTTCCAGTCTGCTCTCTCATTTTCTCACTTGTTTTTGCACCTATCACTGTAACTTTATTTATTGTTGTTAATCCTAACCCAAGGATATTTCTTTCATTGAATTTTTAGAGAGAGTAGAAAGGAAAGACGGTAGGAAAGGAGAGGAGAGAGAAAGAGAAAGAAACACTGATGTGAGAGGGACACATCAATTGATTGCCTTCTGCATGTGCCAGGGCTAAGCCTGGGTTCAAATCTGCAACCCAGGCATGTGCCCTGACCTAAATAGAACCTGAGACCCTTCAGTGCATGGACTGACGCTCTAACCACTGAGGACACCGGCCAGGGCTGTAGCTTATTATTTTTTTTAAAGCAATATATCATACAAATGCTGTTTCCCAAAATTATTTTTTTAAAATCTAGTTTGCATATAATTTCTTGGTTTAATTTTTATTATGGAAAATGTTGCAAATTAATCTGATTTTCAAAATGAACAGAATAAGAATAGTCTGTTTTCCCAGTACTCTTGTTACCTTATTTCTAGGTTTTAAATAATGTCCTCACCAAAACCAGTTTGGCTCAGTGGATAGAATATTGGCCTGCAAACTGAAAGGTCCCAGGTTTGATTCTGATAAAGGTCACATACCTTGGTTTCAGGCACATCCCCAGTAAAGGGTGTGCAAGAAGCAGCTGATCGATGTTTCTCTCTTATCGATGTTTCTAGCTCTCTCTCTCTCTCCCTTCTTTTCTGTAAAAAATCAATAAAATATGTTAAAAAAATAATGTCCTTATTGTAAGAAAACAAAACATTTCAGATGGACTTAATGTGTTTTCCTATGATCAGGACCACATGGGAGTAGTTAATTTAGATGTTAGCAACCTAATTCATGTAGAAATTGTGGTTTCTGAGCCTCTCAAAAACAACTGCTGAGTTCATCACTATCCAACGTGAAGCAGTAGCAGCTATATTCAGGTTACTAATACAGTGGTACCTCGACATATGAATGCCCTAACATACGAGATTTTTGAGATACGAGTCGTCGAGTGAGCAATTTTTGCTTTGAAATACGAGCAACATTTGAGATAGGAGTAATTGCGCGGATCTGCCGGCTGCACACAACCCACCAGTTTACCGCGGCTCGGGCTCGAGCATCTCATAGTTTCCCGTGCCTCAAGGTTATGGACCAAATTAAACTCGTATCTCGAGGTACCACCGTGTAGCCTTTTAAATGGCACAATTTGATATATTATAGGACTTCTTATGTTTGCTACAGTTCCTAAGTTTATTAGTTATCACAAGTCATGAGATGGAGTTTTCTACCCTGTGACACTCAACAGATTACCAGAAATAGGCTCATTAGATACACACATCTTTTTCAAAAAAATATTTTTTTTTATTGATTTCAGAGAGGAAGGGAGAGAGGGATAGAAACATCAATGAGAGGGGAAAAAAATAATTGATTGGCTGCCTCCTGAACACCTCTATTGGTGACTGAGTCTGCCACCTGGGCATGTGCCCTGACCAGGAATCTAGTCATAACTTCCTGTTTCATAGGTCAATGCTCAACCACTGAGCCACACTGATCCCACTAGATACACGCATATTTATCACTGGTTGTTCCAGATTTATAAGTCATGCTGGATTCCCATTTTGTATCATCAGTATTTTGCTCAGAAATTCTGAAGGGCCTCGAATGCATGGGGCTCGCATAGTATCATAGTTGTTTTGTAGAGATCTTGTTATCGAAGATCCCTAACTTTGATTAGATTGAGGAACATGGATACTTTAAAACTACACTTTCAGAGATCTCAGGAGCTATGACTATAATTGCCCCTCTGGTCATAGAATGTACACTGTGAGGTTCAGTTTAGAATGTAAAGTGTGATGATAATGCAAAAATTATTCATGCATGTCTTATTTTCTCAAAGAAAAAAAAAGGAAGAATTAAAAAAGTAGCCTTCTTATTTCCCTTTTGTTATTTCATATCTTTACTTTTAAATACATTTTTTCTTGATTTCAGAGAGGAAGGGACAGGGAGAGAGAGAGAGAGAAACATCAATGATGAGAGAGAATCATTGATTGACTGCCTTCTGCACGTCCTCTACTGGGGATCAAGCCTGCAACCTGAGCATGTGCCCTTGACTGGAATTGAACCTGAGATGCTTCAGTCCATAAGCCAATGTTCTATCCACTGAGCCAAACCTGCTAGGGCTACCTTAATTTTTAGATTGAAAAATTTTGTCGGAACTACCAAAATGAAATAGATAAAATATTAGGCAGTAGGTTCCTATAAAAGGTGCCCCACAGCTATATACACATGCATATAAGCTCTCCCTGAGGGGGAAAAATAAAAATAAAATTTTGAGTTTTAAAAAAAAATTAGTTAATAACTTTTGGATAGCATTTGTGTTTGGGCTCTAAATAACCAAAGGAAATGGAGGCTTACCCTGGTAGGTGTTACCTTGATTGCCATTCCAGAGGTGGATTCAGCCTGGAACAAAGGCTCCATAGTGCCATCAAAGATCCAGCTCTCCTCCCTGTTCTGTCATCTTGAGTGTAACATTTGTTTCTGTGATCACAACATGGCTGCCATACCTCCAGGCATTACTTCAGTTAGGAAGATGGGAGAAGAACTGGAGCTGGAAATGGAGCTGCTTGAGTCTGACGCTTCCAAACACTTTCCTTGGAAGACCCTTCCAACAACTTTCACCCACATCTCATTGAGCAGAAATAGCTAATAGAATCTCTAGCTGCAAGGGATTCTGAGAAGAGTATATTTTAGCTTTCCAAATCTCCATTTCAGAGCAAGACAAAGTAAATGGCTAATTGGTTGTTCAGTATCTGTTGAGTAAATACCATATGTAAGTTTTAAGTGCTTTATAACTACTATTTCTGTAACTGTTACCTAACTTTCACATGCGAATAGGGCTGGTTATTATTCTTACTTTGCAGTTGAGGAACTAAGGTTCAGAGAGTTTATATAAGTTGGTTACACAGTGCAAAGTGGATAGAACCTGGATATGCAATCAGGCTTCATTCCAGAGCTTGTCCACTACATTAATACCAGGGTAACCTCAAAAAGATCTCAGTGTGAGTTTCAGATTTAACTTAATGGAAAGAATGTAAGTTTCACTCATTAAGATGAAAGAGCTTTTATACATTTTTCTCTTTTTATTCTTTAGCTATCATTTATAATGGATATTTAATTATATTTCTACCAATCTGGTGACAGTTTTTATATTTTTACAGCCTTGTCAGTTTTTCTTGTTTACTATGTATTTTTTCTCCATGCTGAAGATATATCCAGACAAATGCAAGGCCTGAAAACTGAGCTAACTATTAATAGACGAAACAGGTGTTTTCCATAGCTGAGAAATACTTGGGAATGTACCATCTACTAGTGTGATTATTTAAACTTTGTGCTTGAAACATTTGACTCTGGTAGCATACACATGCACACAGGTGAAATACCAAGTATGGGTATTCACAGTAAATAGTACACCTTGGTAAACACAAATTTAAAAATTGATCAGCCTGCAACACTGCTATTAGATATTTATTATTTATTTATTTTAAATCTGTAACAATTCACGAGTTGGCATGTCCATCCTTGCTCAGAGGCCATGCTGATCTCCTCTGTATCATTCCAATTTTAGTATATGTGTTGCCAAAGCAAGCACCTGTTAGATATTTAAATATTCATTTAATGGTGAATTCATTTAAAAATGATTATCTTCCTTTCATATTTGGAATTTAATATAATATTTTATTCATGGAAACCTTGGCTTCATTAAATGTATTTTAGCTCCTGAATTGTGTTCACAAACTGGCAAATTTATGTGTGCTTGAATTTGTTCTTAACTTTTTCCTGTATATCACTTAGATTAAGTTAATCTGTATTTATCAGATTCAGTTCACTTGTATATTATTACTATTTTATTAACTGGTTGAGAAGTCTAAGAACTTTGTGGGTTCACAGGGTGAGTGCACTGTTCTTAGCTAGGAAATAGGGGTGACTTTTTTCCTGCAGTGCATTGGGATTTCAAGATCTCTTTTTTTCTGCTGTCTTTAGCTTCCCACAGAGAAAACACAAATAGACAATTATTAGAGTCAACTATCCTAAAAATAAAGCAGAAATGGCCAAATCTGTTGTGTGCATCAATCCTAGTTCAGAAATGCAGCGATGGTAATTGACATTACAGTAGTTGGTATTTAGACATTCAACATAACTTTGGATAAAATGTTGAATTGTCTCTCAATGTAGGATTTTTTTTTTATGTGAAGGTTACCCCAAAGGCATTTATTCTGAATTGAAAACTACAAAATAAAGTTATTATCAGGATACATCCTCTAAAGGAATTAAATGATTTAGTTGCCACCCCTCCTCACCCTGAAGAAAAGGAGAGAGAAAATGTTAGCTGTTAGTTTTGTTTTTTGGGGGTAGGGTTATGCATGAAAATGAATGTAACTCATCTATTTATTGTGTTTGTTGCTTTGGCTGCTGGTCTATTCTTTCCTTTGGGCATGCCATATTTTAAAATTCAGTATATCGGTTAGTAAATGCATGTGCTGGGAGAAGAGTCTTGTAGTGTGCTTTTGAGCTATTCAGTAGCTTCTTTTTCATGGTTTTAATTGTGGTGTCTCACATTCTTGGATTTACATTGTCTGAATTATTGAGCATTTATTTTGTACCATGCCTTCTTTCCTTTTTTAATTTTCAGTAGCAGAGTTCATTTCATTTTGGTTTATGAAAATGTGCATGATTTATAATTCATTTTTATTCATATTGTTTCTCTGTCAATTAACTGCTTCTTGCAGTCGTGATTGATTTACTTGTTTTACTGAGATTTAGTCTTGAAGAATTAAAATCTCCTATATTGACATTTAAGGTTTCTGAGGATTGATTTTGTAATCATTTTTGATCAAAAAAGTTAACTCATTGCGATGGAATGTGTGGATTTTGGTGGATAAGAATGACTAAGATAATTGAAAGGATCTGTAAATGTTTTTGTAGAAATTCCACTTTGGGATGTGGTTCTATTGTTTCAGGTTACTGAAAACCATTCTGATCACTGTTCTCATGGAATGTATATCCTAAGAAAACACCATTTACGATGAATGCTGGTCAAATGGACTGTGCTCTCAAGTTGTTCCTGTTGTCTTAGAGTCACCTTAAAAAATGGCATGTGCTTGGGTACATTTGTCCTGTGGCATTGTACAGACCTTACCTAGGACTGACTGGCTGTTGAGTTTGGGGGGTCAAAGTTCACTGAGCCCCTCTGGATTGTGCTGGGAGGTTGTTCCTGAGTCATTTGCCTTATGTTGGTTCCAGGGAAGCTGCCCGGGAATGTCGCAGGAAGAAGAAAGAATATGTCAAATGTCTTGAAAATCGTGTGGCTGTGCTTGAAAACCAAAACAAGACTCTCATTGAGGAACTCAAGGCCCTTAAAGATCTTTATTGCCATAAAGCAGAGTAACGGTCTTTGACTTGGACTTTGTTTACTGTGAACTCTAATCAAGGCAGGAGATGGAGCAATTCTACTAATTGCCATGTGGACATATGGAAGGGACATTTGTGACCCTTAAGAATCCGGTTTGGCTTAGTGTTTGAAATTTAATTAGAAATGTTGTTCCAAGGTTTGGAGTGCAACCATGTCACATATACCAAACGTACTTCAGTCTCTTTGTCAATAGCATGCATGCAAAAATTGTTTTGTTTGCCCTTTTGCTTCTATTTTTTTTTTCAGGGAAGCTGCTAAAGAATGTCGACGTCGAAAGAAAGAATACGTAAAATGTCTGGAGAGTCGAGTTGCAGTGCTGGAAGTTCAGAATAAGAAGCTTATAGAGGAACTTGAAACCTTGAAAGACATTTGCTCTCCTAAAACAGATTAGTAGAAATATTTAACTATGAACTGAATACAACATGTACAATTGCTTTTGAAGGCAATACAATATGTAGCCGACAAGAATTATGGCTTTTTTCCTTTGTATCATTCATCATATTCTCGAATTTCTAACATTCCTAAAATGCTTCATTGTACGTAGTTAACCTAGCTGTAACTTCAATTTTTTAAAAGAGACAAACTACAAAAAATTGTATTTAACCAATTTTTAAAATGAAATATTTGTAAGACTTGTTCCAATGCCACATATTTGCAGTTCCCAATTTTGTGTCCACAATAGTGTCCTATACAATAAAATTTTCTGCAGGTCTTTTAAAAATCATTTTAGGAAAGGATGATCAAAGGTAATGCATCCAGCAATACAATAAAAATAAACCACAAAAAATACTTTTAGAAAGAATGGGAACAAACTAGTAACATGCCTTTATGAAAATAAGAGCCTATAAATAAATTTATAGCATTTGCAGATTTTTATAATTAGTTGCTTTGTAAGGGAAATATTGTGTTACTGTCCTTGAGTGCCGTAGTTGGAGGACGTTCTTAATAGAACCATGTTGATTGCACATGTAGTAATTATATGCTTTTCTTCAGTGGTCATTTAACTATCTGAACGTTTTACTCTATTGTGTAATAGAAAAGATCTTGCAAAAGCTCCAGTGTCGATTTAATGTTACTTAATGAAAGTTACAACAAATTGTTAGTAACCTGGAATGGGGTAGAAGTTAGACTTAGAACTGTATTTGCAGACCTTCCAGGGTGCTCAAGCTGATTTCCACACTGGGTCTGATTTCTGCAAATGCTTTTTCTGCCATCTAATCAGAAGGATAGCCTCAGAACTGATACACAGAAGAGCCACTGTTTAAGTTTATCTTGTGTGGTGGAGTAGGCCTTTCTGCACAGGGTCTGGAAGTCTGCTCATAGACTTCTATTTTGAGTTTTAGGTAACAATTATAGGAGTTTTAAAGTAAAAACAACCCAAGATTTTATTTTCCATTTCAAAACAGCTTGAAGTCTACATTAGATCAAATATTTTTATGTTAGCACATTTAGATGAAGTTCATTACATTGAGACAGCAGTATTATTGCTGTTATCCACATTTCATTCTATGTTTATAATAAAAAACTTCAAGGAATAAGCCTAAAGCCCTAACCATGCCCTTTTCTTTGCCTATGTCTTCTCTCATTCACTCATAAGACCTTTGTTGAAGGCTTTCTCTGTGCTAGACTCTGATATACTAGTAATTTCTACTGTAACTTCTGTCTTGTTGAGAATCCGGCCATCCCATCCCTAGTTTCAGTAATAGAATTGGTCAATGTATATGGGGAGGTACAGCAGCAGGAGGTCATTTATATAGCATCTAACTACTACTCCCCCTTCATAATTTTGTCACTTATTTCTAACTCTCAGAAGGCAGGGCATACCATTTGGAGCTTTAGAAATACCTATCATTCCTTTAGAGTCTGAGCTAAATTTTATCTCAATTTTTGTCTCCTATAGAGAAGTTAGTTGAGGAAAGAATAAGAATAAGGAAAACCCCAAGTTTCAGGTGAAAGAAAATGGTGCTGGGGAGGTAAGATGGCAACCGGCAGGAAGGTAGGGAGAGAGTATGTGTGAGGAAGCAGAGGTATGTGTAGATGTGTGTGGGTGTATGTGTGAGTGAAATAGGGACAGTTAGAACTTGCAGTTCTTCCAGGGGCTGCCAATCTAGGCACTATTAGATGGCAAAACTTCACGGCCACCAGAAACAGTCCGGGAAGATACCAGCGGCACAGAAACCATACCAACTTGAAGATCAGCACTGCTTGAGACGAGGATCCCACCCAGTCTGGTCTTGGAAGCAAACCAGGACCCTATAGCCGCTCTGGTAGAAGACCTGCCACCACAGCTGCAGACCCAGGGACACCAGGACTCTAGGCACCCGGCCGCATATTTCTGTGAGTCACAAAGCCAATCTCCCCCACAAAGCACCCCGCAGCAGTGACATAGAAACTACCAGACCCCAGCCGCACAATAAGGCTTTCTGCACATACAAAGCAGTGGTGACTTTGCCTGACTTTGAGCCTTGGTGTCAGACATGGGAAGTTTGTTTCTCATGACTAGTCTTTGCGCCCAGACAGGGACACTGAGCAGAATTCGAGCTTATTTGCTCTTCACTAGGGAGCTGGTCTTCTGCAACCAGTCCCACAAACATGCAGGGCAGAGAGACAGCACTGAACTTGACCCTGGACTTGTGAACTCGGGAAATTTGTTTCTCATAACTAATCTCCACACCCAGGCAGTAAAACTCAGTTGAATTCCAGCCTAGCCACTCATCCATAGGGAGCTGATCTTCTATGACCAGATCCTGTGCCCATGCAGGGCAGGGAGACAGCGCTGAACTTGAGTTTGGACTTGCAAACTCGAGGAATTTGTTTCCTGCGACTCATCTCCATGCCCAGGCAGGGAGACTGAATGGAATTCGAGCCTTGCTGCTCTCCTCTAATGATCTGATTTTCTGTGACCAGATCTCATGCCCACTCAGGGCAGGGAGACAGCACTGAACTTGACCCCGGACTTGTGAACTCGGGGAATTTGATTTCTTTGACTCACCTCCACACCCAGGCAAGAAGGCAGTTCTGAATGTGAGCTTAGCTGCACGACCTTGGGGAGATTGTTTTCTGAAACCAGATCCTACGCCCATGCAGGGAGACAGCACTGAATTTGAGTGCAAACCCAGGGAGTTTCTTTCCCATGACCAGACCCTGCACCTTAGCAGAGAGGCTGCAGTGAATTTGAACCTGGATGTGCGGTCTCGGGAAGTTTCTCCCCACAATCAGACCCTGTTCCCACACAAGAAGATAGCACTGAATTTGAGCCTGGGTACATGGACACAGGGAGTATGTTTTCCACAGTGCACATCCACGTGACCAGACCCCACACTCACACTAAGGGGCATTGCCACCTGACTTTGATTCAGGGCAAGTGCACACAGAAGGCTGTTTACTGCAGGGCAGAAGTGGACCTCCTATCAATACAATGTGACTGAGCAACCCAGTCTCTCACACAAAAGGCAGCATTGACCACCAGTGACTACATTCTGTTCCTCATTGCGTGAGCCTGAGATCCCTGATTCCCTGTACATTAACATTAAGAGCCAGTGACTCCAAATCTTGGTGCATGTTCACACAGGGACCTGATTCTCAGTGAGGTAGCACCAAGAAAGCGACTCTGATACTCGGTTCTCAGCATGGCCACAGGGAACCTCTGACTCCTGATACACAATAGGGGACTTTGATTTTTGGCAACATGGTGCAGGCAGTTTCCCTGATTCTAGATGCACACTTGATGCCACACTAAGCGCCAGTGACTGACCAAGGATGAGCGTGATTCCCACCAACCCACGACAACAGCATATCTTGGTACCAGAACGCTTCAGTGACACTTGGGGGGTGCAAAACTCCCACTCACGTGGTCCAGAACCCTACAACTCAACATCTGAACCTTCTGGTCATAGTCAGAATGGAAAGAAAATGAAGCAATCCCCAGAGAAAAGAAAAAGAGGAATCGCCAAGTAAGGAAATAAGTGAAGTGGAAGCATGTAACATGACAAAAAGAATTCACCCAAAACTGGTTTGGCTCAGTGGATAGAGCATTGGCCTACAGATGGAAGGAGCCTGGGTTCGATTCTGGTCAAGGGCATATACCTTGGTTGCAGGCACATTCCCAGTCTGGGGTGTGCAAGAGGCAGCTGAACAATGTTTTCCTCTCATCGATGTTTCTAACTCTTCCCCTCTCCTTCCTCTGTCTAAAAAATCAATAAAATATATTTTAATAAAAGAATTCAGAGTAATGGTCATATAGATCATATGTTGGATGGATGAATCAACAACCTATGCAAAAATCAGGAAGAAATGAAAAATGATATAGCTACAATCAAAAACACCGTAGAAGGCTTCAACAGTAGACTAGAAGCAGAGGACCAAATCAGCGAGTTAGAAGATCAGGTACAGAACAATCTGAACAGCAACTAGAGAAAAAGATAAAAAACCAGGAGCAGAGCCTAAGGGAGCTTTGGGACAATGCAAAATGAAATAACATACCTATAATAGGGCTTCTAGAAGGACAGAAGAGCAGCGAGGATTAGAAAATTTATTTGAAAAAATAATGACAGAAAACTTCCCTGATATGGGGAAGAAAAAAATTACTCAAGTACAGAGAATTCCAAGCAATATGAATCCCAAAAGACCCATACCATAATTACAATGGCAAATGTTATCGACAAAGAGAGAATATTAAAAGCTGCGAGAGATAGAGTTACCTACAAAGGATCCCCCATCAGATCAAATGATTTCTCTACAGAACACATCAAGCTAGAAGGGAATGGAAGGAGATATACAAAGTAATGCAAAGCAAAGGACTCTATCCAAGAACATTATCTAGCAAGACTATCAAAATTGAAGGGGAAATCAGGAGCTTAACAGACAGAAAAAGACTAAGGGAGTTTATCACTACCAAACCAGCAATAAAAGAAATGCTACAGGGAATGCCATAAAAAGAAGAAACTAAAAGGTAAGAAGGAACACAGCCTCAAGAAATAAAAATGGCTGCAAACAAGTACCTTTTAATAATAACTTTAAATGTAAGTGGATTAAATGCTCCAATCAAAAGACATCGAGTGGCTGAATGAATAAAAAAACATATCCCATATATATGCTGTCTACAAGAGACCCACGTCAGAGAGACTAACACAGTGGCAAATGGAAATGAAAAAGAAAAGCTGGGGTAGCAATAATTATATCTGACAAAATAGACCTCTAAGTGGAGGCCATAACAAGAGATAAGGAAGGCCACTTCATAATACTACAGGGATCAATACACCCTGGTAAACATATATGCACTTAATGCAAGAACATCCAAATACATAAAAAATTGGGACAATATCAAGAGAGAGCTATATAACAATACAATCATAGTAGGGGACTTCAATACACCATTGACATCACTGGATAAATCTTTTAGAAAAGAAACAACCATCCAAAATGACTCATTAGATCAGATGGACTTAATTGATAATCTTCAGAACATTTCACCCCAAAGCTGCAGAATGTATATTCTTCACAAGTGCACATGAAACATTTTCAAAAATAGACCACATACTGGGTAACAAGCAAAGTCTACCTAGATTCAAGAAGATTGAAATCATACCAAACATCTTTTCAGACCAAAATGGCATAATAATAGAAATGAGCTACAATAAAAAACAATCCAAAACACTCAAATACTTGGAAGCTAAATAGCATGTTATTAAATATTGATTGGATTACCAAGGAGATCAAAGAAGAAATTAAAAACATGCTGAAAACTAATGACAATAAAAACACAACAAGCCAAAACTTATGGGACACAATTAAAGCAGTCCTGAGAGGGAAGTTTATAGCTCTACCAGCCTATCTCAAAAAAAAAGAAAAAAGAAAAGAAAAAGAAAAAATGGTAGTAAATCATCTTATGCTACAACTCAAAGAATTAGAAAAAAAAGCAACAAGAAAGCCCAGAGTGAGCAGAAAGAGATAATAAAGATTAGAGCATAAATAAATGACACAGACCCCCCCCCCCCAAAAAAATACAAAAGATCAAGGAAACCCAAGAGCTGGTTCTTTGAAAGGATAAACAAGATTGATGAACCTCTAGCCAGGCTCACCAAGAAGCAAAGAGAGAGGACTCAAATAAACAAAATCAGAAATGATAGAGGCAAAATACCAACAGAATGCACATAAATACAAAGGATTGTTAAATCCTATGAACAACTCTATTCCAATAAACTGGATAACCTGGAGGAAGTGGACATATTCCTAGAAAAATACTACCTTCCAAACATCAATCAAGAAAATTCTAAAAATCTCAATAGGCCAATAACTATGGAATTGAAACATTCATCAAAAAAGCTTCCAGCAAACAAATTACCAGGACCAGATGGCTTCACAGGAGAGTTATACCAAACATTCAAGGAAGACCTAAAACCTATCCTTCTCAGACTGTTCCAGAAAATTCAAGAGGAAGGAACACTTCCAAACTCATTCTATGAAGCCAGCATCACCTTAATACCAAAACCAGGTAAAGACAACACAATGAAAGAGAATTGCAGACCAGTATCCCTCATGAACATAGATGCCAAAATCCTCAACAAAATCCTAGCAAATCAGATCCAGCAGTACATCAGAAAGATCATACACCATGACCAAGCAGGATTTATCCCAGGGATGCAAGGATGGTACAATATCCACAAATCAATAAATGTGATACATCACATAAACAAATTGAGGGGGAAAACCACATTGTCATATCAATGATACAGAAAAAGCATTTGACAAAATCCAACACCCTTTCTTGATAAAAACTCTCAGCAAGGTGGGAATAGAAGAATCATACTTCAACATCATAAAAGCCATATACAATAAACCCACAGCCAGCATCACATTCAATGGACAAAAACTAAAATAATTTCCCCTAAGAACAGGAAGAAGACAGGGATGTCCTCTCTCACTGTTCCTGTTTGACATACCATGGAAGTACTAGCCATTGCTCTCAGACAAGAAGAAGAAATAAAAGGCATCCAAATTGGAAAAGAAGTAAAACCTATTTGCAGATGGCATGATACTGTACGTAGAAAACCCTAAAGACTCCATCAAAAAACTAAAAGACTTAATAAATGAATTTGGCAATGTAGCAGGATACAATATTAATGCCAAGAAATCTATGGCATTTCTATACACCCATAGTGAACTTACAGAAAGAGAGACTAAAAAATCAATCCCATTTACCATTATACCAAAAACATCAAGATACCTAGGAATAAGCTTAGCTAAGGAGGTAAAAGACCTCTACTCAGAAAACTACAGGACACTGAAAAAAGAGAGAAAGAAAGACATAAACAGATGAAAGAACATACCTTGTTCATGGATTGGGAGAATCAACATCATCAAAATGTCCATACTACCCAAAGCAATCAATAGATTCAATGCACTCCTTATTAAAATGCCAACAGCATATTTCACAGGCCTAGAAAGAACTCTCCAAAGATTTATCTGGAATAAAAAAGACCTTGAATAGCCGCAGCAATCCTGAGAAAGAAGAACAAAGTAGGTGGGATCTTAATACCATATATCAAGCTGTATTACAAAGCCACTGTTCTCAAAACAGCCTGGTACTGGCACAAGAACACATATAAACCAATGGAATATAGAATAGAGAATCCAAATATCGACCCAAACCACTATGCCCAATTAATATTTGACAAAGGAGGCATGAACATACAATGGAGTCAAGACAGTCTCTTCGATAAATGGTGTTGGGAAAATTGGACAGATAGATGCAAAAAGTTAAACTAGACCACCAACCTACACCATACACAAAAATAAACTCAAAATGGATAAAGGACTTAAACATAAAATTGGGAACCATAAAAATACTAGAGGAATCCACAGGCAGCAAAATCTCAGACATGCCGAATGAACTTCTTTACTGACATTGCTCCTAGGGCAATGAAAAATAGAGAAAATAATCAAATGGGACTACATCAAAATAAGCTTCTGCACAACAAAAGAAACCATCAACAAAATCACGAGAAAGCCCACTCTATGGAAGAACATATTTGCCAATGTTATCACTGATAAGGTTTAATCTCCAACATTTACAGGGAACTCATACAACTCAACAAAAGGAAGATAAACAATCCAATCAAGAAATGGGCAACGGATCTATATAGAGACTTTTCTAAAGAAGACAGAAGGAAGGCCAAGAGATATGAAAACATGCTCAAAGTCACTAATTATCCGAGAGATGCAAATCAAAATGACAATATGGTACCTTTCAGAATGGCTATCATCAACAAATCAAAAAATGACAAATGTTAGTGAGAATGCACCGAAAAAGGAACCGTGGTGCACTGCTGGTAGGAATGCAGATTGGTGCAGCCATCGTGGAGAACAGTATAGAGTTTCCTCAAAAAACTAAAAATGGAACTCCAATTTGACCCTGTAATTTCTCTTCTAGGAATATATCCCAAGAAGCTAGAAACATCAATCATAAAGGATAAATGTACCCCTATGTTCATAGCAGCACAATTTACCATAGGGAAGATTTGGAATCAGCCTAAGTGCCCACGAGCAGATGAGTGGATTAAAAACCTGGAATACTTTGCTGCACTAAAAAAGAAGGAATTCCCACCATTTGCAACAACATGGATGGAACTGGAGAACATTATGTTAAGTGTAATAAGCCAGTCAGAGAAAGATAAATATCACATTATTTCCATCATTTGTGGAGTATAATGAACAATATAAACGAATGAACAAAAACATTTTCAGAGACAGAGAAACATTGATCAGATCATCAAACCTCGGAGGGAAGGTAGGGGGTCGGGGGGTAATGGAGAGAGATTAACCAAAGGACTTATATGCATGCATATGGGCCTAACCAATGGATACAGATCACAGGTGGCTGAGTGCATGAGTGGGTGGATTGAGGACTAAGGGGGGAATAAGGACACATATGTAACACCTTAATAAATAAATTTAATATATATTTTATTGATTTTTTTACAGAGACAAAGGGAGTTAGAAACATTGATGAGAGAGAGACATTGATCAGCCGCCTCCTGCACGCCTTTTATTGGGGATGTGCCTGCAACCAAGATACATGCCCTTGACCAGAATCGAACCTGTGACCTTTCAGTCCGCAGGCCGACGCTCTATCCATTGAGCCAAACCGGTTTTGGCAAATAAAGACATTTAAAAAAATAAAATAAAAGAAAGCCAAAAAAAATAAAATAAAGGAAAATGGTGCTTTGTATTCAGTCAATCATTCATTCAGTTAGTCACTAAAGCAAATGTGTGCCCAATGGAAGACATAGAGAAGACTCAGGAATTAGCAGATAAGCCATAAATGCTATGTGTTAGAATTACACCAACGTGTAGGCAAGGATTTCATAAGAATGTTTCTATAAGAGGCAGATTTTGAACTAGATCTTGATGTGATAGTGCTGGGGAAGAAGGCCCTCTAGATGAAATCCAGAGAGCACACTCCAAGGTGCTTAAATTTAAGAGAGTTATTTCAGAGGAAGATGATTGCATCTGATTACTTAGGGCCAAAAATAAATGTCCCCTCATCTCCATAATGCTTTAAAAATAAAATTTTAGCCCTGGCCAGTGTTGATAGGTGGTTAGAGCATTGGACTGCAGACTGAAGGGTCACAGATTTGATTTCTGGTCAAGGGCACATATCTGAGTTAGAGGTTTGTTTCTGTGTGTAGGAGATAACCAATCTTTGTCTCTCTCACATTGATGTTTCTCTCCCCTTCCCACCTTCCCTTCCACTATTAAAAAATCAATGGGAAAATAATATCCTCCAGTGAGGATTAAACAAAAAATATAAAGTAAATAAAATATTATCATCTTACCAAATAAGTCCAGAGGTAGGAAATCCTAGGCTGTTCAATATAGTGACTTAATGGCATCACAACCAGATCGTTCCCCACTGCTGTCTGTTTAGGCTGGTTCCCCTGATCTGATATGCTGCCACAGTTTCAGGGAGGAGACAGGCAGCATCACTTCCTTTTGTCCTATTTGAAAAGCAAGGACAAATTGCACAGAGGATCCTCTGAGTCTTTACTAGCTAGATTTTCATCATAACTAGTCACTGGAAAGGAGAATGGAATTAAGAGCACTGGGTTTCCAGTGAAAATTCAACTCCTGGGGTTTGGATGGTGACAGGCTTCTGCTCATGGCCATCAATATTGAATAAAATGGGTTCTGGAAGAAAACTGTTGAAGCAACTGACAATGTTGCCATCCACAGATAGTGAGGAGGCATGTTGCTCAGGAAGGTGGTAACAGCTTGAGATAACTAGGGATTCAGCTGAGCTCTCAAAGATGCATTGGAACTGAATTCTTGCTCATTCAGTTTGTCCTTGAAAATGAAGTTCTTGCTATTAAAATAGCTTGATTTTATAACTCTCCATTCAGCCTCCAATAAATACTGCCTACAAATGTGTGGAACACAGCAAGCAGTAAATTGAAAGCTTGCACGGATATCTACATCTTGATCACATAGGTGCATGGAATACAGAGCCGCATTTTGGGGATGGGGGGTAGGGAGAGGGTCATTCCAAAAGTTTCAGAAACAGGACTTTTGAATATAGAAATTAGTGATTCTGTATCATGGCGTTATATCATCTTGTCATATTTATTTATTTATTGCATTTTTAAAAATTTAATCTTTATTGTTCAGATTATTACAATTATTCCTATTCCCACCACATAGCTCCCCTACACCCACTTCCCACCCCACCCTCTGTCCTTACATCCTCCACATTGTTCTCATCCATAGGTACACGATTTTTGTCCAGTCTCTTCCTGCAACACCACACCCCTTTCCCCCTGAGATTTGTCCACGCCCTTTTTATGCCCCTGATTCTATTATAGTCACCAATTTATTCTGTTCATCAGATTTTTAAAATTAAATCTTTATTATTCAGATTATTACATTTGTTTCTCTTTTTTCCCCTCCATAGCTCCCCTCCATCTGACACCCACCCTTCCCTCTACCCTTACCTCCCTCCCATTGACCTCATCCATAGGTGTATGATTTTTGTCCAGTCTCTCCCTGTAAACCCCTCACCCCTTTTCCCCTGAGAATTATCAGTCCACTCCCTTTCTGTGCTCCTGATTCTATTATATTCACCAGTTTATTCTGTTGATCAAATTTTAAATTCACTTAATTTTTAGATTCACTTGTTGATAGATATGTATTTGTTGTTCATAATTTTTTGTCTTTTAGCTTTTTCTTCTTCCTCTTCTAAAAGAGTACCTTTCAGCATTTCATATAATACTGGTTTGGAGTTGATGAACTCTTTTAGCTTTTTGTTATCTGTGAACCTCTTTATCTGCCCTTCAATTCTGAATGATAGCTTTGCTAGATAGAGTATTCTTGCTGTACGTTCTTGCTATTCATCACGTTGAATATTTCTTGCCACTCCGGTCTGGCCTGCATAATTTCTGTTGAGAAATCACCTGACAAGTCGTATGGGTGCTCCCTTGTAGGTAATGAACTGTTTTTCTCTTGCTGCTTTCAATATTCTCTCTTTGTCTTTTGCTCTTGATATTTTAATGATGATGTATCTTGGTATAGTCCTCTTTTGATTCCTTTTATATGGGGTTCTGTGTGCTTCCTGGGCTTGTAAGTCTACTTCTTTTACCAGATGTGGGAATTTTTCAGTCATTATTTCTTGAAATAGGTTTTCAGTATCTTGCTCTCTTTCTTCTTCTGGCACCCTACAATTCTGATGTTGGTACGCTTGAAGCTGTCCCAGAGGCTCCTTACATTATCTTCACATTTTTTGATTCTTTTATCTTCTTGCTTTTCCAGTTGAGTGTTTTCTGATTCTTTGTATTTCAAATTTTTGACTTGATTCTTGCCTTCCTCTAGTCTACTGTTAGGTCTCTGTATAACATTTTTTATTTCAGTCAGTGTATGTTTAATTTCTAGTTGGATCTTTCTCATCTACTCTTGGGTCTCGCTAACTTTATCCATCTTTTCTAGGATATTCTTGAAAAACCTTATAAGCGTAGTTTTGAACTCTATATCCAGTTGTTTGTTTTCCTCTATTTCTTTTGTTTGTGATCCCTTCCCTTGTCTCAGCATTTTCACTATGCCGGGAGAACTTCTGTGTTGGATTCAGCCTTATGATATCAGACGTGCAAAACTGCAAAAGCCTCTCTGTTGAGCTTGGGATGGGTGTTGTCTCAGGGCTTAACAGACCGCCTTGCCTTCCATTCGGCCTCGCCCTCCATGGGTCTCATGTGAATCTGGGTAATCACTGTAGCGTTCCCTGTGCGCAAGTGTGTGCTCTTTCGCAGTGCCTCTAGACTGCTTCCCCTCCAGCTTCCCTGTGCTCTGAGACCATATGAGTCTGGGTCCCCAGAGTTTCACCTGAAACTGGGGTTTAGTCGAGTTAGAAGTGGCGCAGTTGGGAGAGTCTGTCTCCCACCAACTTGTGAAAGCCAGTGGCACAATCAGCAGTCAGTCCTCTGTGCACAGTGTTGTGCGCGCCATCAGACTTCTGATCTTTTGCGACTCCCCTAAATTTCCAAGCACTTCTCCCTTTTCACAGTCCAAACTTCCCCCATATGAGTTTCAGCTGGATCTGGGGTTTAGTGTCATAGGATAAGGTGTTAAATGCCATTGAGAGTTTCGGTCTCCCTCCTACCAGAGAAAGCCAGCCAGGTACTCCGGCACCCGCTCTCTCCACGCACGCATCTCTGTACCTCAGCGTTTTGCAGTTCCTCTGGGTCTCTGTGAGCCCCTCTTTCCTTCTAGTTGTAGAATTTCCACTCAGCCAGCTTTCCTGTGGTTCTGGATGATGTCCGTTCTATCTTTTAGTTGTAGTTTTGAAATTGTTGTGCGAGGCAGCAGTGTAGGTGTTTATCTATGCCACCATCTTGGATTCTCCCTGTTGTTCATAATTTTTATCTTTACTTTTTTCTTCTTTCTCTTTTTAAAGAATACCTTTCAGCATTTCTTATAATACTGATTTGGCAATGATGAACTCTTTTAGCTTTTTCTTAACTGTGAAGCTCTTTATCTGACCTTCAATTCTGAATGATGACTTTATTTGGTAGAGTAATCTTGGTTGTAGGTTCTTGCTATTCATCTCTTTGAATATTTCTTACCTCTCCGTCTGGCCTGCATAGTATCTGTTGAGAAATGAGCTGACAGTCATATGGGTGCTCCCTTGTAGATAAATAACTTTTTCTCTTGCTTCTTTTAATATTCTCTCTTTGTCTTTCGC
Organism: Lasiurus borealis; assembly: GCA_004026805.1. Classification (NCBI taxonomy): domain Eukaryota; kingdom Metazoa; phylum Chordata; class Mammalia; order Chiroptera; family Vespertilionidae; genus Lasiurus; species Lasiurus borealis. The sequence continues at coordinate 13,799 of PVJN01004642.1, read as the reverse complement.
TCTGTCCCTGAGGCTCCTTTTTGCTTTGTGCTTTTCCATTTGGGTGCTTTTTGCTTCTTTGTATTTCAAATCTCTGACTTGATTCTTGCGATCATCTAGTCTGCTATTGGATCTCCGTAATTATTTTTTATTTCAGTTGGTGTATGCTTAATTTCTAATTGGTCCTTTTTCATATCCTCAAGGGTTTCACCAAATTTATTAGTCTTTTCTAAAAAATTCTTGAAAAACCTTATAACTGTGGTTTTAAACTGTATATCTAGTCGTTTGTTTTCCTCCATTTCTTTCAGTTTTGATCTGTTTCTTTGTCTCTGCATTTTGGCTGCTTTCCTGAGTTGATAAAGTGGCTTTGTGTGCTAGGTGTCCTATAGGGAGTGGTGGCTCAGTCTCCCATTACCTGAGGTGGACACTCTTGGTGCAGTCCTTTGTGGTCTGTGTGCACAGGCTTGTTATAGTTAAGCCTTGATTGTTGTTGGTATCACTGGGAGGAATTGACCTCCAGGCCAATTGGCTGTGAGGATCAGCTGTGTCTATGCTGAGATAACTTCTGTGCTGGAGATACCCTTATGAGACAAGACTTGCAAGAGCCTCTGTGCTTAGCTTCAATGGGTGAAGTCTCAGGGCAGAGCAGACTGCATTGGTTTCCCATCAGCCCTGCCCTTACAGGCCCCCTGTGTCTCAATGTCCCATGGTAATCTCTACAAGCACTTCTGAAGAAAAGCCACATTTGAGTTCTGCCCACTGCCAGAGAGTCCAGTTTCTCCCTTGAAAATCTGAGTCCCCAGAATCTCACCCAGAACTAGAGTTCAGTGCAGTCTCCCTCCAGCTTGAGAAAGCCAGCCACGCACTCAGTTGCCAGTCCTCTTTGAGCGCTCATCTCAGTACCTCTGCCTTCTGCAATTCCTCTGAGGCTCAGTGTGCTTTTCTCTTTCCTTCTAGTTGTAGAATTTCAACTCAGCCAGCCTTCCTGTGGTTCTGGATAATGTCTGTTTTGTCTTTAGTTTAGTTTTGAAATTGTTGTACAAGGCAGAAGTTTAGGTGCTTACCTATGCCATCATCTTGGTTCCTCCCATCTTGTCATATTTAACTATGTAGTTCATGATTTTAAAACATTTGAAATGGAGAAATGAAAGAAATGAACTTCTCTGTTTTGAAATGTGTATGTGCACCACGCTTGCCCAAAACAGGACATTTTCCATCCCTTTTTTGTTTTCTTGTGTCCAGTTCATGCTTTCTGTGTGCCTGAAATACACCTTTAAAATATATAGTGAGGACTTGAGGAACCAAGTCCTCACTTTTTTAGATTGCAGTGAAAAGTAACTAAGCAATTTGGACATGTTTGAGATAAGCAGAACTCTTGCCAGCCAGCTAGCAATGATATCATTTCATCGTAGTAGACCAACATTTTCAGAAATGTGCCTTTCTTTTTCTAAGATCATCCTAAAGACACAGGCCTAATTCTGAATTCCTTAAGCTTGGTATATCTTTATGCTTTATGGGTAGCTTTTTTCTATATGAATTAATTTTCTCATAAGTATATTTTTAACACTTTGTTCTTCAAAAACTCATTTTGCCATTTTGTGATAACTAACTTATAATGATGTTTAAAATATTGGTTTCAGGACTATTCTCTTCACACACAAGTAATTCCAGCACCGATGGAAAATGAGGAATAAAAAGAAAACTAACTGCTTTGTTATGCTATATTTTATTTGCTCGAATAAAGTACAACCTTTGTTATTTCCTTTTTTGTTTCTTTAATCCTCACCTGAGGATATATTTTTATTGATTTTAGAGAGAAGAAGGGTGAAGGGATGTGTGAGAGAGAGAAACATCAATCCATCTGGGGAACAAACCTAAAACCTGGGCATGTGCCCTGACTGGGAATTGAACCCATGATCCTTCCATGCATGGGCCAAAACTCCAACTGAGTCACACTGACCAGGGAAAATTCTGTTATTTCCAAGCCAATCAATTTTCACAAGAATGCAGAGTTTTTTCCAGGTCTTTGTTTTCAAAATATTTTGAAGCCTGGCCAGCATGTGTTATTTGAACTAATACCCACTCACACTGCATTTGCCCTTTTTTTTTAATTGGTGTCTTTAGCTCCCTGGGCAGTAGATGAGAGTTGGAGATAAAGACCTATGCCAAATCTACAATAGAAATTCCTTTGGTTCCCTTGTGCAGATACCAGTCAACATCTGAATAATCATGAACCAAATAGATTTCCCTGTTCTGTTCTCTCATGGCACCCAGTTATGGGGTACATGGATGGACAGCACAGTAAGGAGCTCATAGGGAAGGCATAACTTGTTGGTTTCTTTAAAAACTTTGAGATCTAAATTACTCATTTAAAGTCCGTAATTCAATGGTTTTCAGTATAGAGTTGCTTAACCATCACCACAATCTAATTTTATAAATTTTCATCACCCCTAAATAAACCCAATACCCACTAGCAGTCACTGCCTCTCACTCCCTCACTGTCTCAGGCCTTGAAAACTACTAATCTACTTTCAGTCTCTATAGTTCACAAAGAACTTTTTACAAATGGTGGTAAAATATTTACCATTTTTTTAGGTGGGGGATATGTGGATCATTTTTTTAAGTGTACAGTTCAGTGGTGGGAAATACATTCCCATTGATGTAAATCAGATATCAGGAAATTTCTAACCTTGCAGAACTGTAATTCTATGCCACAAAAAAGGAGTTGTTTAATGAGTACAGAATTTCATGTTATCCATTTAAAATTAGAGTTTAATGACATTAAGGACATTCAATTATGTGACTGTGATGTTTTCGTTATTCCAAACTAAGACTATTTCTACATTAGTATCATCTAAATTATATCATTACTAGAGGACTGGTGCACAAAATTCATGCATGGGGAGGGGGGGTGTACCTCAGCCCAGCCTACACCCTCTCCATTCTGGGACCCCTCAAGGGATGTCCGACTTCCCGTGTAGGCCTGATCTCACCAGGGTCAGACCTAAACAGGAAATCGGACAACCCTTTCACAATCCAGGACCGCTCACCTGCTTGCCAACCTGATCGACACCTAACTGCTCCCCTGCAGGTCTAGTCTCCCCCACCCGACTGCCTTCCTCTGCAGGCCTGGTCCCTCCCAACTGTCCTCCCCTGCTGACCTGATTGCCAACAACTGCCCTCTCCTGCAGGCCTGGATCTCCCCCCCGCAACTGCCCATTCCTGGTGGCCTGATCACCCACAACTGCCCTCCCCTGCTGGCCATCTTGTGGTGGCCATCATGTGTCCACATGGGGCATCCATCTTTGACCACATGAGGGTAGCCATCTTGTGTGTTGAGGTGATAGCCAATTTGCATATTATCTCTTTATTATATAGGACTAGAGTCCCAGTGCATGGGTGTAGGGGGTGTCCCTCAGCCCAGCCTGCACCCTCTCCAATCTGAGAGCTCTCCAGGAATGTCCAACTGCCCACCAGGATCAAGCCTAAATGGGCAGTCAGACATCCCTCTCACAGTCTAGGACTGCTGGCTCCCAACTACTCGCCTGCCTGCCTTCCTGATTGCCCCTAACTGCTTCTGCCTGCCAGCCTGATCACCCCCTAACCACTTCCCTGCCAGGCTGATTGATGTCTAACTGCTCCCCTGCCATGCTGATTGCCCCTAACTGCCTTCTCCTGAAGGTCTGGTACCTCCCCCAAACTGCTCTCCCCTGCAGGCCTGGGTCCCCCCAATTGCCCTTCCCTAGAGGTCTGGTCACCCCTAATTGCCCTCCCCTGCAGGCTTGATCATCCCAACTGCCCTCCTTGCAGGCCTGATCCTTCCCAAGTACCCTCCCCTGCTGGCCATCTTGTGGCAGCCATTTGTGTCCACAAGGAGGCATGATCTTTGACCACATGGGGATAGCCATCTTGTGTGTTTTCATAGTGATGGTCAATCTGCGTATTCCTCTTTTATTAAATAGGATAGAAGCCTGATGCACGGGTGGGGGCCAGATGGTTTTCCCTGAAGGGTGTCCCGGATCAGGGTGGGGGTTCTCCTGGGGCATGGGCAGCCTGATTGAGGGGCCTGAGGTGGTTTGAGGCCAGCCACGCCCCCTGGTGACCCAAGTGTAGTCCCTGGTATCTGGGATTTATTTATCTTCTACAATTGAAACTTTGTAGCCTGGAGTGGAGACAAGCCTCCTGCTCGCTCTGTGGTGGCAGCCATTTATGTTGGGATTTATTTGTCTTCTATAATTGAAAGTTTGTAGCCTTAAGAGGAGGCCTTGGCTGGCCAGGTCTGTAGAAGCTTGGTTTCCTCCATCACCAGGGGCAACCCTAGCCTCCTGCTCTCTCCAGCTCTGTGGCTGCTGCCATTTTTGTTGGGATTTATTTATCTTCTATAAATGAAGATTTGTAGCCTTTAGTGGAGGCCTGAGCCTGCTAGGATGTATGGAAAGCTTGGCTTCCTCCATCACCAAGAAAACCCAAGTCTCCCTCCTGCTCACTCCATGGTTGCAGTCATCTTGGTTGGGGTTAATTTGCATACTCGCTCCTGATTGGCTTTGTGGGTGTGACGGCGTGATGGTTAATTTGCATATCGCTCTTATTAGATAGGATGGTGCTCTGTTTGTTCATGTGACAAGAAGGTTGATTGAAAAATATTCACTAAGTTATGATATACTCATGTAAATGAAGTGATGATCAGCATAAAGCCAAATATAGCACTGAAAAGTCATGAATTATAAGCATCATACTCTTTCTCATAAACCAAAGCTTATACATAAAAATATTTTTTTACATACAATATTATACTAGCTTCAGGTGTACAACATATTGATTAGATATTTATATACCTTACAAAGTGATCATCCCAATAAATCTAGTACCCATCAGACACCATACATCCTTATTACAAAACCCAGTGCATAAATTCATGCATAGTGATGGGGGTTCCCTCTGAGTGTCCTGTAAGGATCAGGCCAAAACCCATAGTCCAATACCGCCTGCATTTCTTACCTGCCACTGACACTCATCCCAGTCCTACTTTGCCTTCGGTGGGCTTGTGCTCAATCAATCCTGATTGGGAAAGGCTTGCGCCACTGTAGTGCTCACCAGCCATGAGCCTTGCATCTGGCACCCTGCCAAGGGGAGTGGCCTGTGGGATCAGGCTGAAACTGGTTCGCCAACATCCTCTGAGGGGTCCCAGATTGTGAGAGGGCACAGGCCAGGCTATGGGACTCCATCAGTGCATGATTGGGTCAGGGAGGGACCACAGGAGGGCTCTAGGGTGTGTCTGACCCATCTCGCTCAGTCCTGATCAGCCAGACCCCAGCAGCAAGCTAACCTACCAGTCAGAGCATCTGCCCGCTGGTAGTCAGTGCACGTCATAGTGACTGGTTGACCAGTTGACTGTCTGGGGCTTGGTGGTCAGTGCTCATCAGAGTGAGCAGTTGAGCAATCTTAGCATATCATTAATATATTATGCTTTGATTGGTTGTTCAGTTGTTCTGACGTTTGGCCTATTTGCATATTACCCTTTTATTATATAGGACTATTAACTGTACTCTCTATACTGAAGCATAACTTTTTAAAAATACAAATTCTGGCCCAGCTGCTGTGGCTCAGTGGTTGAGCATCAACCTAGGAGCCAGGAGGTCATGTTTTGATTCCCAGTCAGGGCACATGCCTGGATTGTGGGCTTGATCACCAGTGTGGGGTGTGTAGGAGAAAACCAATCAGATTTTTCTCTCATCGTTGATGTTTCTATCTCTCTCTCTCACTTCCTCTCTGAAATCAATAAAAATATTTTTTAAAGTAAAAATTCTGTCTTAAAATTTCAAAAATTATCATGCCAAAAATATTTTTATGTCAAAATTCAAGAGATAAAATAGTATACAGTGAAAAGTCAACCTCTAATCCTCGATTCCAAACTGCCCAGTTGTCCTTGGAACAACCGCTGTTACCAACTTATTTTCTGTGAAAGAAATACCTTTGGTTAATTGATTATGCCTTCTGTTTCCTTAAATTATTGCTTCATGCTGGCATAGATATTTCAGTCTGCATGGTAAAAGTTATACTTCTTAGTATAAAATAATAAACTGGCTGATTTATATAATATGGGGAAAAATAAATCCAGAAGAGAGGACCAGGTACTATGATCACAGTGACTACTAGTTCTGTTAGTTAGGTACTGAGTTGTATGGATGCTATAGCCATGTATGGTGGTAAAAAAATCCTGAGTGCTTATCTTGTGCCAGGCACCACACTATGCACATGTGGACTTACCACATTTTATTTATGTTATAACACAATAAATGTTATCCCTATTTTGCAGGTAAGGAAACAGGTTTGGAGAGATTAAGTAACTTAGCCAGTATCACAGAGCTGTTAGAAGTCAGAACCAAAAGTACAACTGGGCAGGGAATGCAAATCTGTCTTAGTGGCTCTCACCTAGGTGGGACCCACAGGCAGAACGTGGGCAGCAAAGAGCATGCTGGCAATGACGTAAGCAGGAGTGGCTGTTGAAAGAGAGATAGTTCTGAGGTTCTGAGTGGTTAGACTTAGGAATACCTTACCTTTCCTGTTCTAATGAACAAAAACATGTACTAGTTTCTCTCTGATTTTTAAAATCCTTGATACCGACTGAGAGAAAATGATTCTATAGTTGAAGGACTAGTTATTAGAATATCAAAACTACAGTTCTACAGACTGAAACAATCTTCAAGCTACAAGATAATAAAGGTATCATTTACTCCTTTAATTTTATAAACAAGGACACAAAATTTCAGGTTGATTCACTTAAATATAGCTATTGGTAGCAGAGAGACTTAAAATACTCAGACCTCTTAACTATTATCTTACACAATAGATCTATTTTTCTACAAACTGCATTTCAACCAGCTTTTGGTGAAAGTATTTATTTGCCTTGTGATCTGAATAGATGGAAACTCTGAAAGGAAAACCCTGTAACTCACTGTACAAACTCCCACAGAAACCCTGCCAAATCGATTGTGACCCACTTACCTTATGAGGAAGTTTGAAAATGGTTTCTCGCTAACTTCTCATTTTCCTTAAAATATTCTTAATTTACGAAGACTTAAAAATTGATGGGTGGTATATTTTGCCATGAACTCTCCAAGCTAAGCCAAAGCAAAGTCCCATGAGAGTAAGGGGAAAAACAGTTTTCTCTAATCTAGTTTAGTGAATTGTGTTCATAATAACTCTGGGAAATTTCTGGTAAACTATTATAAGGGGAGGGTAATTTTAGAAACCCTATGACTGTTTGTCCCCAAGAATATATAGAAATACAGTTATTTGCCAACAGAATGAGGTATTTCATATAGGAACCTTACAAATTACTTCCTTATAAATTAATTCCAGGTCATATATTTTTGGCAAATAAGTAACTTTAAAATGAATCATTCATAAAAAATAGAAACAATTGTTTCTTGGTAAAATTACCTATTTTCCGGAGAAACCAAGATGGCGGCATAGGTGAACACCTAAACTGCTGCCTTGCACAACAATTTCAAAATTACAACTAAAAGAGAGAACAGACACCATCCAGAATCACAGGAAAGCTGGCTGAGTGAAAACTCTACAATTAGAAGTAAAGAGAGGGACTCACAAAGACTCAGAGAATCTGAAAAAAGCTGAGGTACAGAGACAAGCTCAAGAAGAGGACAGGTGGAGGAGGGTCTGGCTGGCTTCCTCTAGCGGGAGGGAGACGGAAAATTCTGATTGCACTTAACCCCAGTTCTAGGCGAGACTCATACAGGGGAGTCTGGACTGTTGTGAAAAGGAAGGAGTACAGGAAAACCGAGGGGAGCCGTGAAAGACAGAGGTCAGGGGGTGTATGAAAGTGTGTGCAAAAGTGCACACGAAAGTGTGCACACAGAGTGCTGACTGCTGATTGTGCCGCTGGCTTTCTCTAGTGGGAGGAAAACAGAGCCTCCCAACAGCACTGAAATCCAGGTCCGAGTGCACTGAACCCCAGTTTGGGATGAGACCCTGGGGACCTAGACTCATATGGATCCATAGAGTGCACGGAAACTCAGGGGAACTGGAAAGGCAGAAGTCTAGAGGCAAGCATACATGCGCACAAATAGGGCTGCAGAGATTACCCAGAGACACTGAGACCCAGAGGTTGCTATGTAGGGCAGGACTGACAAGAGGCCAAGGCTGTCTGCTCAGCCCCGAGGCTCCACTTCATCCAAGCCCAGCACAGAGGCTGTTGCAATCTTGCAAGTCTTAACACTGAGTCCAGCACAGAAGTTCTCCAGGCATGAAACAGCTGATCCTCACAACCAATTGGCTTGGAGGACAATTCCCACCAGTGATACCAACAACAATCAAGAATTTACTACAACAAGACTGTACACAGAGTTCACAAAGGGGTGCACCAAGAGAGTCCACCTCAGGTAAATGGGGAGGCAGAGCTACTGAGCCACAATAGACACTTAGCACACAAAGCTACTCTACCAACTCAGGGAAGCAGTGAAATATGTGGTGACAAAAGAACAGATCATAAACGAAAGAAATGGAAATAAACAAATGACTGGATATAGAGTTCAAAACCACAGTATTATGTTTTTTTAATAATTTCCTAGAAAAAAAATGGATAAATTTAGGAGACACAAGAGAAGATGCAAAAGGACCAACTAGGGATGAAAAAAGGACCAGCTAGAAATTAAGCAGACACTGAATGAAATAAAAAATATTATACAGAAACCTAACCGCAGACTAGAGAAATGCAAGAATCAAGTCAAAGCTTTGCAATATGTACAAAAAAGTAGAAAACACTCAACTGGAAAAGAAAAAAGAATAAAGAATCCAAAAATGTGAAGATAATGTAAGGAGCCTCTGAGACAACTTCAAGCATACCAACATCAGAATTATGGGGGTGCCAGAAGAAGAGAGAGAGCAAGATACTGAAAAAAATCTATTTGAAGTATTAATGACCAAAAACTTGCCCCACTTGGTGAAAGAAATATGAGTCCAGAAAGTGCACAGAACCCCAAACAAAAGGAATCCAAAGAGGACCACACCATAATTAAAATACCAACAGCAAAAGACAAAGAGAATATTAAAAGCAGCATGAGAAAAACAGTTAATTACCTACAAGGGAGCACTCATACAACTGTCAGCTGATTTATCAACAGAAACTATGCAGGCCAGATGGGAGTGGCAAGAAATATTCAAAGTGATGAATAGCAAGAACCTACGACCAAGATTACTCTACTCAGCAAAACTATCATTCAGAATTGAAGGGCAGGTAAAGAACTTCACAGGTAAGAAAAAACTAAGGGTGTTCATCAACACCAAACCAGTATTATATGAAATGCTGAAAGATACTCTTTAAGAAGATGAAGAAGAAGAAAACGGTAAAGATAAAAATTATGAACAACAAATACATATCTATCAACAAGTGAATCTAAAAATCAAGTGAATTGAAAATCGGATGAACAAAATAAACTGGTGAGTATAATAGAATTATGGGCATAGAAAGGGAGTGGACTGATAATTCTCAGGGGGAAAGAGGTGAAGGGGGGTATAGGGAGAGTCTGGACAAAAATCATACATCTATGGGTGAGGACAATGGGGGGAAACTAAGGGCAGAGAGTGGGGTGGGAGCCAGGTGGAGAGGAGTTATGGGAAGTGGGGAAGAGGAATAATTGTAATAATCTGAACAATAAAGATTTATTTAAAAAATAAAATAAATAAAATTACCTATTTTGCTTTAATTTTTTATACTGAGGTGATTGGACCATAATGGAAAATAAGGTTGGTTAAGGATTTTTGTTTACCATACTACCTGTAGATATTCCTCTGCTCCTAGTTATGGATGGCATCTTAATTCATATCTTAACCTGAGATAAGTCTGTTTGCTTTATGAGGATCAGAAGAGTATGATCATATAAACAGAAGTTATTGATAATACTAGGAAAATAAGTGTTTCATTCACTGTGAGAAAGCAATGATATTTTCATGGTTTAAAAGTATATACTAGATCCCAGATACCAAGTCCAGCATTTGTCTTGTTATCATAGCTTGAAAGATCAAGAAGATGTAATTTACAGCACTGATGATATTTGGTGATTACTTAGAGCAGTGGTTCTCAACCTTCCTAAGGCCGCGACCCTTACATACAGTTCCTCATGTTGTGGTGACCCCCAACCATGAAATTATTTCTGTTGCTACTTTATAATTGTAATGTTGCTACTGTTATGAATCGTGATGTAAATATCTGTGTTTTCCGAAGGTCTTAGGCGACCCATGTGAAAGGACCATTCGACCCCCAAAGGGTTCGCCACCCACAGGTTGAGAACCACTGGCTTAGAGTAATCATAATGATAACCACTTTTCAACAATTTAAATTCAGGGCCTTTTTATCTTTTTATGATGCATTAAATTACAAATATTAAGAGAAAGTTAGAAATTCCAATTTTAGACCATTAATGCATTTCAATATTAATTTGTTTAAAAAAAATACACAGATATATATCCTATTTTAGTCATCCAGAAATTTTTCTATCATCCTTTTCCTCACCTAACCAGCCATCAAATACATTTGATGCCACAAAGGTTGGTGCTTCTAGGTAATGTGATTTTTCTCGCAGGCATGCATAATTTGTATTATTTACATGGTTCATTTTCCTTTTACTGTGATGTCTTAATGGGCATAACCCAGTTGGAGTTTGTTTGGGTTTATATTTTGAAGGATAGAAAACAAATCTACTTTATCAAGGTATATAATATACTTCACCCATTAGTCTTTCTAGTCAAGAAACATGACATGTCATTAACTACTGGTTGCTCTTGCTCCAGAAATACTTATAAGGAAGGGCAGCCAGAGTGCCTAATGTGATTATGGAGAGCAAAGAAGCCTGAGTTGCTGTGAAGGCTTGGCAAGACAGTGAGGGAAACAATTCCAAAACTGGCAGAGACTTCATGTCCCAAAACATATCAGGATTTACTATGTAGTTTTTCAGTCATAAGGCATTTTTTCCTTTTTAAAAATTAAATTTATTGGGGTGTGGGTTTCTATGTTACAAGATCTACCACTCAACAACAAATCTCCTGTCACCATATATTAAAATCCCCCTTCACCTCCTGAACCTTCCCTCTGGCAACCACCGCACTGCTATATGTATTCATGAATTTCAGTTTTATTATCCCACATATGAGTGAAATTATATAGTTCATATTTTTTTTCTGACTGACTTATTTCACTTAACATTATGTTCTCAAGGTCTATCCATGTTGTTGCAAATGGCACTATTTCATCCTTTCTTATGGTTGAGTAGTACTCCATTGTGTATATATACCACCTCTTTATTCAGTTCTCTATCACCAGACACTTTAGTTGTTTCCATGTCTTGCCCACTGTAAATAATGCTGCAATGAACATAGGGGTGAATATAGCTTTACAAATACATGTTTTCAAGTTTTTTTGGTATATACCCAGGAGAGGGATTGCTGAGTTGCATAGTAGCTCTATTCTTAATTTTTTGAGAAATCACCAGACTGCTTTCCATAGTGGTTGTATCACTACATTCCTGCCAGCGGTGAATGAGGGTTCCCTTTTCCCCACAACCTCTCCAACACTTGTTATTGCTTGTCTTATTAATAATGGCGACTCTAATAGGTATGAGATGGTATCTCATTGTATTTTTAATTTTCATTTCCCTAATTGCCAGTGAACATTTTTTCATATATCTACTAGAGGCCCAATACAGGGAATTCATGCAAGAGTAGGCTTTTCTTTCCCCAGCTGCCAGCACTGGCTTCCCTTAATATTTAAGGTTATTATTGATAGGTACTTATTTATTACCATTTTAATTATTTATTCCTAGGTTTCTTTCTTTCATTACAGCAGTCCCTTTATTTAATTAATTTATTTTTTAATTTAACAAATCTTTATTGTTCAGTTTATTACATTTGTTTCTTTCCCCCCCAACCCCCATTGCTCCCCTCCACCCAGCTCCGACCCCTCCCTCTACTCTTACCTCCCCCACATTGTCCTCATCCATAGGTGTGTGATTTTTGTCCAGTCTCTCTTTGCACCCCCCTTACACCTTTCCCCCTGAGAATTGTCAGTCCACTCTCTCTTTCTGTGCTCCTGATTATATTATATTCACCAGTTTATTCTGTTCATCAGATTTTAATTCACTTAATTTTTAGATTCACTTGTTGATAGATATGTATTTTGTTGTCCATAATTTTTATCTTTACCTTTTTCTTCTTCCTCTTCTTTTTTTAAAAATATATTTTATTGATTTTTCACAGAGAGGAAGGGAGAGGGATAGAAAGTCAGAAACATCGATGAGAGAGAGACATTGATCAGCCACCTCCTGCAAACCCCACATTGGAGATGTGCCCAAAAGCAAGGTACATGCCCCCGACCAGAATCGAACCCGGGACCTTTCAGTCCACAGGTCAACGCTTTATCCACTGAGCCAAATCGGTCTCGACTATTTCCTCTTCTTAAAGAGTATCTTTCAGCATTTCATATAATACTGGTTTGGTGTTGATGAACTCCTTTAGGTGTTTCTAATCTGTGAAGCTCTTTATATGCTCTTTAATTCTGAATGGTAGCTTTGCTGGGTAGAGTAATCTTGCTCGTAGGTTTTTACTATTCATCACTTTGAATATTTCTTGCCACTCCCATCTGGCCTGCATAGTTTCGGCTGATAAATCAGCTGAAAATCGTATGGGTGCTCCCTTGTAGGTAATGAACTGTTTTTTTCTTGCTGCTTTTAATAGTCTCTCTTTGTCTTTTGCTCTTGGTATTTGAATTATGATGTGTCTTGGTGTGGTCCTCTTTGGATTCCTTCTATTTGGGGTTCTGTGTGCTTTTTGGACTTGTAAGTCTATTTCTTTCACGAGATGTGGGAAGTTTTTAGTCATTATTTCTTCAAATAGGTTTTCAGTATCTTGCTCTCTCTCTTCTTCTGGCACCCCCACAATTCTGATGTTGGTTTACTTGAAGTTGTCCCAGAGGCTCCTTACACTATCTGCACATTTTTGGATTCTTTTTTCTTCTTGCTATTCCAGTTGAGTGTTTTCTGCTTCTTTATATTTCAAATTTTTTACTTGATTCTTGCCTACCTCTGGTCTGCTGTTAGGTCTCTGTGTAATATTTTTCATTTTAGTGAGTGTATGTTTTATTTCTAGTTGGTACTTTTTCATATCCTCTTGGGTCTCACTAAATTTATCCATCTTTTCTAGGAAATTCTTTTTTTTTAATTAAATCTTTATTATTCAGATTATTACATTTGCTTCTCTTTTTTCCCTCCATAGCATCCCTCCACCCAGCTCCCACCCCTCCCTCTGCCCTTAGCTCCCTCCCATTGATCTCATCCATAGGTGTATGATTTTTGTCCAGTCTCTCCCTGTACACCCCTCACCCCTTTCCCCCTGAGAATTATCAGTCCACTCCCTTTCTGTGGTCCTGATTCTAGTATATTCACCAGTTTATTCTGTTGATCAAATTTTTAATTCACTTAATTTTTAGATTCACTTGTTGATAGATATGTATTTGTTGTTCATAATTTTTTGACTTTTACCTTTTTCTTCTTCCTCTTCTAAAAGAGTATCCTTCAGCATTTCATATAACACTGGTTTGGAGTTGATGAAGTCCTTTAGCTTTTTCTTATCTGTGAAGCTCTTTATCTGCCCTTCAATTCTGAATGTTAGCTTTGCTGGATAGATTATTCTTGGTTGTAGGTTCTTGCTATTCATCACGTTGAATATTTCTTGCCACTCCCGTCTGGCCTGCATCGTTTCTGTTGAGAAATCAGCTGACAGTCGTATGGGTGCTCCCTTGTAGGTAATTA